>APFE031424109.1:0-15027 GCA_000404065.3 Pinus taeda | reverse complement strand
TAAAAATTCCTTTTTCATTTTGATCTACTTCTATGCCTAAGAAGTATCTCAAGAAACCCATGTCAGTGATTTCAAATTTCTCTTTCATGACTGATTTAAAATTCTTAATGAGCTGATCATCATTACCTGTAAAAATAACATCATCAACATATAAGACAACAATTAAAATTTTACCATCTTTTTCTTTGATGTATATGGTGGGTTCTCCCTCACACTTATCGAATTCATTATCCAATAGATATGAATCTATTCTGTTGTACCATGCTCTTGGCGCTTGCTTCAGCCCATAAAGAGCTTTCTTCAATTTGCACACTTTGTGCTCTTCACCTTTCTTCTCATAGCCTAGAGGTTGTTCAACATAAACCTCTTCCTTTAACACTCCATTTAGGAATGTTGATTTCACGTCCATTTGGTAGACTTTCCATTTGTTTTGTTCTGCTATGGACAACATTGCTCTCACGGTTTCCATTCTTGCAACCGGTGCAAAAGTCTCCTCATAATCTTTCCCATACTGCTGCTTGTACCCTTTGACAACCAGCCTTGCCTTGTGCCTTTCTATTTTGCCTTCAGCATTGCTCTTGGTCTTGTAAAACCCATTTCACTCCAATGACTTCTTTACCTTTTGGTAGCTCAACCAAATCCCATGTTTTGTTTCTTTCTATGGCATTCATCTCCTCATCCATAGCTTCTATCCATTTCTTATCTTTAATTGCATCCTCGAAATGAATAGGATCATCAACATGACAAAACAAGGCAAATAAGGAATTCATTACTTCATCATAAATATCACTTAGATTTCTAAACTTCTTACCTCTTTCATTTGGTGTGCAAGTGCTTGAAGACGCACTTGAATTTCCTCCTTGTGGTGTGCTTGGAGAAGCATTCTCATTTATCCTCAATGGTGTCCCTTGCTGTCCTTGTGTTGGCACTGCTATTTGGGGTTGCATTTCAGCCACCTCCTCATCATCTTCATCATGAGACAAATAGTCTTTAACATTCACTGTTTTCTGTATGCTTCCATCCCAAGCTTCCTCTTCAATGAATTGAACATCTCTGCTGACGAAAAACTTCCTGGTAGATGGGATATACAACCTGTAGGCTTTGGATTCCTCACTGTATCCAATGAAGATACATTTCTCCCCTTTGTTGTCCAACTTCCTCCTTAGCTGATCTGGAATGTGTGCATAGGGCACACATCCAAAAACTCTCATGTGGGTGATTCCTTGCTTTCTTCCACTCCATGCTTCTTCCGGCACTCTATTCATCACTGCTTTTGTAGGACACCTGTTCAAAATATATGCTGCACAATTTACAGCTTCAGCCCAATAATCATTGGCAAATGCTTTGCCTTCAACATGCTCCTTGCCATCTCCATGATTGTCCTGTTTTTCCTTTCGGCAACTCCATTTTGTTGTGGGGTGTACCTTGCTGTAAATTGCTTCTGAATTCCATTTTCTCTGCAAAATCTTAAGAATTCCTTGGAGATATACTCACCTCCTCTATCAGTTCTCAAAACTTTAATGTGCAGCCCGCTTTGGTTTTCCGCAAGTGCTTTGAAATTTCGGAATTTTTCAAACACTTCACTTTTGTTCTTTAGAAAATAAACCCAAGTTTTTCTTGTGAAGTCATCAATGAATGTTATGAAATATTGGCTTCCTGCTAATGATGGAGCTTGCATCGGTCCACATAAATCTGAGTGGATGATCTCTAAGGGTGCCTTTGCCCTTATGCTTTTACCTGATGGAAAACTTTCTCTATGTTGTTTCCCCAAAATGCAGCTTTCACATAGGCTGTCCGGTTTCTCTATCAATGGTAATCCTTTCACCATTCCTTTTCTGCTTAACAAGTTTAGACCTCCAAAATTGAGATGTCCAAATCTCAAGTGCCACAACCAATTTTCATCCTTTGGCACACTTTGGAAGGCCTCTTGGGTAACTGCTGCAATTTCATTTTTGTTTTTCAAATCTGCCATGATCCTGAGAGGGAACATCCTGTTCCTTGTCATCTTCACTTCAGCAATGCATCGTTTGTTGGGTGCTATATCCATGATGGTACACACATCATTCACAAAGAAAACATTGTAACCCTTTTGAACAAGTTGTCCAATACTCAAGAGGTTACATCTCATTCCGGGGACATAATAGACATTTGCTATGGTTTTCCTTTCTCCTTGCTTTGTAAATATTTTTACCTCCCCTTTTCCCATAACAGAAATTTTGCTATCAGTTCCTAGTGTGACTTCTGATTTCATATTTTTATCTAGGGCAGAAAAGAGAGCTATATTTTCTGTCATATGATTGCTACAACCTGAGTCTAAAAACAATATGTCTTCACTGTTTGTTTCAGGCATGTTACAAGCTAACAACACATTATTTTGGCTGATGTTTTCTCTAGTAACATTTGCATTTTGTCTATCACTCATATCATGCTGCTTCTTCCTACATTCACTGGCATAATGCCCATATTTTTTACAATAATAGCATTGGACATTGGATTTTTCATACCTTTGTCCTTGAGCATGATGTTGTCCTCTTTGTTGGCTGCTGCCTTGGCCTTGGTTCTGATTTGAATTGTTGCCTCTTCCTTGAGCATTTGCTGGACTGTTCCTTCCACCTCTGTTCTGGCTTCTGCTTCTTCCTCTCTTGTTTCCTCTGCCTTGACCTCTTCCTCTTCCAAAGGACATCTGGGTCTTAAAGGCTTGCTCTAGAGATGAGTTTTCATTCCTACACAATCTCTGCTCATGTTTTATCAGTGATGCATGTAGCTCATCAACTGAAAAGTTTGAGAGATCCTTTGTCTCTTCAATGGTGGTGACAATAGCATCAAACTTTGAGGGTAAGACCCTCAATATTTTCTCCACAATCCTCCTTTCTTCAATGGTTTTTCCATGAGTCCTCATTTGTGTGACCAAACCAATTACATGTGTGAAGAATGAGTCAATATTGTCTGACTCTTTCATGCACAGATTCTCAAAATCTCTCCTCAGCAATTGTAGTTTTGTTGTCTTCACTTTCTCCATGCCTTGATAGGCTGTCTTGAGGGTTTTCCATGCTTCCTTGGATGTCTTAGCTACTGCTATCCTTGGAAACACACTCTGGTCCACTGCTTGATACAAAAATACAAGGGCTTTTGAGTCCTTCTTCCTATTGCTCTTCAGCAGATCCTTCTCTGCTCGAGTTAATCTATTAAACTCATTTTCATCTGCTGGTTCTTCAAAACCATCTTGAACTAATTCCTATAAATCTTGACAGGCAAACAGGGCTCTCATGGTTATTGCCCAATAGTCATAGTTTTTCCCATTAAACTTTGGGAGCTTGGTGTTAAACATACCCATACCAGTGCTTGTGTTGGCCATTCCTTGCATCCTTAGTTATGCTTCAATTTCTTGACTGTATATTTTAAAACAACTGACTACTTCTTCAGCAACACATAAAAAAACTTTGTGAAATACCTGAGTATTTACTTGACTGAGCCTTCACTCTGCTGGAGAAGATCTACTGATGCAACAAAAGACTCCTCCCTTCAGCTTCTTTGTCACCTTCAAAGAGCCTAAGAGCAGAGCCTGCTCTGATACCACTGTTGGGGATTTTTATGGAAAAAACACAAAATTCAAGCACACAGAGGCAATGCTCTGTTTCCTTTACTCCAGGATCTTTTTTCACAGGGAAGCTTTTAAAAAAAAAATTAATTGAGAACAGAGGATTGCACCACCATAAAAGATTTCTATTCATTAAAACAAATTCACTGATACATATTCATCCTCTATGCTGAGAGGGATTCACCAAAAAATTTCTTTTAAAAACAAAATACTCTGCCTCCTTTTACAAATGATTTTTACACCACTGTGTAAAATCTTCTTTTCACATTTACTGCTGTAAAATAATTTTTACATATGTTGCTCCAAAAAAAATTATGTGCTTGCTCATTACAAAAAAAAACTTCACCACACAAAATATTACATGTTGTGTTCTAATATTTACTTCGTCTTCGCACTGTTGTGTGATGGACACAAACAAAGTTAACCTGTTAAAAAAAAAATCTCCCCTGCTTCTTCTACGCACTGCCGTGCGATTCATCCCACACTTTTTTTTCATACTAGTCAACCCATAACATAAAACATATATATCTTATATGATAAGTATGCAATGAAATAAAAGGACTTACCCATATTTCTGTAGGAAATTAAAAACATTAAAATTTAACATTCTACCAAACAAATTACGAACCAACGTAAATACCATTTATTATCCTCCTGCAGTAAACGGCGGTCAACCCAAAATTTTTACGCAATGTCATGTTGCACGTTCGTATGCAGCTTTGAATGCAATCAACAGTGGAGAACGCTGGAGCACATCAGACGGCGGAGGAGAATATCGAAAGAGCATTTTTAACCAACATTTACCTTCCGAGAAGTTGTCAGAGGGTGATGTCACGCCTCAGCCACGCGTCAGCACTATATCTTCTTGGAGCGCCTATGTACGAAAACCACTTTACGCAAAAGGCGGTCCGAGAAACTCACCAGCGGTTTGTGGTTTTTCTTTGGTGGTTTTGGGCGTATTAAATGCTGCGTTGAAATTACATTTTCAACAATTTGCAGACAGACAGTTTTGTATTCGGATGACTCGCGTCATTTTTGCAATTTTCCTCGATGCAGTGGAGCGCCGGGGAAACCATGTGAAGTATGCAAAAGGTGTAGCTATATAGAGAATGAGATCGAAGATAATGCGGCTCTGGCTGCTAGGGAGAAAGCATTGAAGGAATTGATAGACAGCAAAACTGAGTTGGTTGATGTGGAAATTGGGCCTCCCCTAAAAAGGCGAAGACGACAACGACAAACTGACTTGCTTGATGTGGAAATTGGTCTTCCGCTCAGAAGGCTAAGACGACAACCTCCCGCAGAGCAGTAGGGGCATCGTATACAAGGTTTGCCTCGATACGGAATTACACCTCTAGCAGAATTCCAAGCACACGGTGATCGACGTGCAAATATGGCCGTAATTGGACTACCACGTACACCAGAATTCTTGAGATTCGGTGAGCATAAAGGAAAGATGGTTGTACCTCCAGCGTTACGTCACGCATAATTCTTTAGATTTTGTAATTATCTGGCAAGCGTGGGTGTACCTGTAATGTTACCTTCGCAAAAATTCTTCAGATTTCGCAATCAAGTCCCAAACATGGTTGTACGTGCACCGATATCCCCGCTCGAATTCTTAAGATCCGGTTAGCAGGTTGCAAACACAACTATATCTCCATCAGATTTCTTCAGTTTTGGTGATGTCGATCAAACTCTATATCAAGCTGCAAACGGTGTTGTACCACCGCTGGACTTCTTCATATCTGATAATGGTTACCAGCAAGAAAACATGGCTATACATCAACTGCTACCAACCACACAATCTTTCAGACTGGATGATCACCATGAAAACGTGGGCATCCCTCCATTGCTGCGTCCCCAAGACGACTTCAGAATTGGTTATCAGCTTCCAGACATATCTGTACCTCCACCGTTACCTTCATCTCATTTATTCAGATTTGGTCATCATGATCAGCTGACAAACGTGTCAGTACCTCAACCAAATTTCATTGAACATGGGATTGAGCTTGCCAACGGTGATTTGAAAGCTCAAGAAGATCCTGGCCGTGATGAACAAGTATCAGAAGACAGATACGCAACTGGTATCCATGTGGCATTTAGATATAACTAGCTATACACTAATAAGTTCTCTTAGCGTGTTTTCACACAGATAATGACAGAATTCAGATGTCAAGCGTATTTTAGCATTAGAATTAAACTATTGTTATCGTTGGCTCTCATTTAGTTTTTGAAATAAACTATTGTTATAGTTGGATGTCAATTAGTTTTGAAAAAAATATGCAATATCCATTTATCTTGCATGGTATATGTTATTGTTCATGCGGGATTAATGTCTCTCATTTAGTTTTGTAAAATAATGCAGGATCCACTTCTCTCGCATTATATTTTGTACTTAGAACAAGATCATTTCATGTTATCATTTGAAGTTATCATTTTCTATTAATGCTTTGATTACAAATGTATGATTGCAAATGTATGTAATATTTTGAGTATTAATCTTATGTTGATGAAGCAAATTAGCCCGCTGGTACTATATTTTTGCACATGCACATAGAGAGAGAGCGAAGCTTCACATGGGATTCACCACAAGACTAGAACTTGGAAACCATCAAAGAAGAATGTGGACAACCTGAACATATCTCGTAGTGCTATTACGAATCTAGGTGGTGCAGTTTTCCAATGAGTTGGGTGATAATCTTTGGATCTGCATATGGTTGGGTGGAAATCTTTGGATATTCTTAGTTTCACTAGATGTCTTCTTTCTCACAAATGAGTACTTCATATCCGCGTTGTTTTATATAATTTCTTATTTAATGGTGTTTGGCTGCAAATACATTCTAGCTTAAGTTTAGTGAAATAATATGCTTGAAGTATTATTTAAGTGTTGTGTATTTGTTATAGTGAAATAGTTTTTTTTTTTATTTAGATATATTATTTATTGAATAATTCAAGATTAATTTAGGCAAGAATGTTTTATTTTTTTTGGTAAATGTGGTGTAGGTGGAGCTACATCATGGTCATGTTCAAGGATAACACCCAAACAAGGTGGGGAATTGAACACCTGACTTAAAATCTAGGAGTGCCTTAATAGTGCATGAGATCATCATCTATCAAAGAACACATGGACTCCTTTTGAGAATAGGACTCCTTTTGAGAATAGTTAAATACTCTCGAAGCCACAAAACAATTGTGTCTAGCATTTTGTACTTGTTACAAATTACTTTAAAATTTTGATAGTTATTTTACATAAATTAGATGAAATTATTTTTCCTTGTTAGATTAATTTATTAGTGGACATGAATTACGTATGAATTCTTTATCTATTTGGGATTGAATTTTTCTCTCTAACCCTTGATAATGTGTTGGTATTAGTAGTAACTTAGGGTTAGTTGATGAAACCTACCACAACTATAATGCAAATTCCACATAAGAAAACAAGAAATGACATGGATGAGTAGGTACTCACACATAATGATGACATCATAGGATGATGTTCCATGGTAATGTGACAAGGATCATGGGCCTTGAAGATGTGGCTTATTGACATGGCTTGCCCATGTGCCATGCTTTTGTGAATGATTTGGAAATGAATGATAAAAGCAGATGTATGTGGAAACCCTTAAATGGAGAAAGCAAATTAACCTATTTTTAGAATATTATTTCAGTCTCCAACCTAGATAAACATGTATTAATATGGGTCCAAGATCTACATTAAGTGATGTTTCCCTTGTTGTAGTTGAAAGGTGTAAATTAGATAAAGGAAAACAATATAACCCCTTGTTAGTATAGGTGACCATGGGAACTAAAAGAAAAGTGACTAGAATCCAATGTTGGTCACATGGTATTATCTAGAAGCCTAATGGTTGCTAGTGTGTTGGCATTGATGAAAACAAGATCAACATGGAGGTTTATGGCAGCTTATGTTAACATTTATATGATTTATCTATCAATATGAGGGTGTCATATGTTTGTTGCAGTCAATAGGAGATAATCACCATAGTAGAAATCTTATTGTAGAAACCATAAAATTATGAGTATGGTGGTTGGGTGTCCAGGATTCCATGTACAAGATAAGGGCTAAGGTGCCAAAAACATCGGACCTTCTCCACTGGAAAGTGCTTTGAAAGAGGTTTCCAATGGTTTGGAAGTTTGCAAATTTCTTCCTAGATAAAAAATTATTCACTCCTGAAGTGAGGATCTTGAAGTACAAAGTAGGCCAGAATATTGAAGCAAACCAGCATATCAAGACCTCAAAATTTTGTAACCTCAATCATATTCTTTTTTAATAATGTTTTGACCTAAGAATAAGAATGTAGGGAAGAATATTGGAAGCAGAAGAAATATTAGAGGTAATAATTTGCTGCAAAGTAAAAGGTTGAGGGACCCTTTTCTCACCTCCATTAGGACACATGGGAATAGGTGATTGGCCTTGTGAACTTGGCGAGGAAGATGATGTCGTCATGATGTGGCAGTATAGAGGACACATGGCATTCATATTCACCATTTTGGGTGCCCTCATGTGGTAAATCCCTGTGAGACATGTCACGACTAATGAGGTACCAAATGGAGTTGATGACATCAAGATGGCCTCATCTCAGAGGTTAGAATTTTAGAGATTGGAGTTTTCATAACTCTTGTCTAATTACTTTATGGGAATGTTAACTCTTGTATAATTACTTTATGGGAATGTTTGATCCCATGTGTGAAGCTCTAATGTGAATGTAACATGGTCGTGGGAGACCCAAAGGACCAAGGATGTAGAGCAGATTGAGCATCCAAGTGTTATGGAGTAGTTTAGAGGAAGGAGACATCATAACTTAGTTACATTAGTAGTTTGGAAAATTTACGATGGAGGGATTTTCTGAGGGAGTGCGTAGGACCTAAGTGTTGTGAATACATTACGTTGAAAGTGATTCAAAGGTCATAATTTCATAACTTCTCCATAACTAAGTTGTGAGAAAGTTTTGGTGCCTAGGAGCTCGGATGTTGGGGGCTCTTGGTTATGGAAGCCCGAAAGAGTCAAGGATGTGAGCTATAACACAAAAATATAGGCCCTCGACAAGGGCCTTAAGGCATTAGGACTTGAATATTATGCCCCCGGTCATGACACTCCTTCCTATGGAGAAATGTGATAAAATGGTTAAGCACAAGGAGTTAAAAGAAAATTGGATTTTACAATTTCATCAGGTCCTTTTAATAAAAGATATGAAATAAAAGGGCTTTGATAGTTTACCACAAAGGAGTATTGAACATTGGATGGATGGGTAGCTGAGTAAACGTGGACAAAGGAGTTCATTGATGAAGTTAGTGGTGACTATGGAGATCACTATGTAAGGGTGACAAGGACTAGGATTCTTAGGGAAGAATTATTGGACTTGTCTTCATTTTGAAAGAAATCCATCTCTCATCTCTCATGCACGTCTTTTAGAAATCATTGAACAATAAAGAAGCCATGTAGAAGTATAGTCAATCTCTATGAGCCATGAATAAGGATGGGGAGTCTCATTGGAGTCTCTACGTGGACTGAGATTAAATTCTTAGCATGGAGAATAAGAGAGTGAGATAATGAAGCGAACTGAGACCATTCTCATGTTTTAATGCAGCGGAATGATTTATGAAAAGAGAGGCAAAAAAAGAATGAAGTACCATGCCAGGAGTACACTCTGCTGAGTGTAGACAGTGAAAATAGTGTGCTCATTGTAGCATACGAGAAAAACTCAATATTTTGATTGAGAAACTGGGGAATACAATATTTTCCTGTATCTACTAAAGAGATTAGAGAAATGTGTGTGAAAGTTCAACAAATAGAACAAGTGTTGAACTGAAGCAAAGTAGTGCAGAAAGCTTGTGAAATAGGTGGTCAAGAGGTGACCACATGCAATTTAGTGTAGAAGAATGAGTATAATGTGTTGCAAAAGAGTGAGAAGAGGATAGCGTGTTTTTGTGTGAGGCAGAGAGACCCTGTGGAATAGTAGCAGATCAAGAGTAGAATACTAAGTGAAATAGATTGGTATTTCTTTGTAGGTTCATGCCTCTTGGCAAGTGGGTGCATTCCATTTTAAGGAGAAAAGTGCCTCCTAATAGTGGGTTTTCACAGAAAATTTGTTGTAATTAAGTAGGTGCTTGATTTACATCATAATAAAAAATAGATTGGTGGTTTTTTCGCTTTGGGTTTCCACGTAAAATTATCAATGTCAATATATGTATGTTGCTCATGTGATGGATTGTATGTACATGTGATCCAGGTGGATATTCGTGGCCACCCACCAATTCCACTTGGACCCCAACCATTGTCTCATTCAGTTTTTTAGTTTCGTTATTTGCAACACAATTTACTATTTTTGGCAGTTTCTTGGGTCTTGAACTTCTGGACCTGTTTTGAGGCCGTAAACGATGTTTTTTGAAAAAAACGGGACAACTAGTGGTGCATGAACTATTTTGTTCATACCAAAGTTGTAGTCCTCGGATAGATCTTTGTAACGAGCTATCGTGTGCATCAAATGGAGATCATAGAGCTTGAACTGGTCGAACCTTTGCAAGAGCAACCTCACAAATCCCGATGTCCTCCCATGGTAGATGAAGACAAAGACGAGGGGGTAGAAGATCCTATCAAACTCTTTCTCGAAGAGACCCTTGATCGACAAAGGAATGTGATGACGGATAACCTTGCCCAGATCCTTCAACGACTTCTTAGGGGTTATACATCTACTTCTAGCAGCTACTCTGGAGGTGCCACACCATTTAAGGTACATGTTAACTTTGAAATTCCCATATTTGAGGGTCAGATAGATGTAGACGCTATAGATAAATGGTTAAATCTGCTAGAAGGTTATTTTTCTATTGATGATTTTTCTAGCTAGGAAAAGAGTACTTTTTCTCTTCTCAAATCCACCACCCACATCAAGGACTCGTGGGAAAGTTACTGCGAGTAGAAGGATGAAAGTATGGCGTCAATATTTTCGATTGCACCCAGTTGGAATTTATTCCAGAATGCCATCAAGGAGTAGTACTACCCTGTCAAAAGATATGAGGATAAATATGTAAAGCGGAACACGCTACGACAAGGAAGGGACCAAGATGTTCCGGAGTTTACCAATATTTCTCATACCCTTCGCACAAAGTTGGGTATCAAGGATTTTGAGCTACATGTGGTACTCAAATACCATGGCTGCCTAAATGGGTACATCGAGGACGAGATGGAGATATTAGACATCTCCTCCCTCATCACAGCCTACTGATTCATTGTCAAGATCAAGAAGAAGTTTAAATAGAACAAGCGAGACTTTGGATCTGCAAATCTGAAGAAAGGGAAAGGCACCCCCAAACTACTGAATAAAGTACAAAGCCAAGGCAGGGTGGACCAAAACAACCCAACAAATCCAGAAGCAGAGAACAACACCGCGAAGCTGAAGAAGGACACAAGAAAGTGGTGTGAGTTCCATAAGAGCTGCAATCACAACGTAAGTGAGCGTCAAGAGAAGCAGTCATTAGTGGTTGAGCTAAAGTCTTCAGAATCAGATGCATGTTCAGACTCTAATTCAAAAGTTGATAAGAGGAATGTGAAAGGGAACCAAATTATTGATGCGGAGACCAATCCCACTATTGCCACCACGAAGATCCAAAAGGAGGAACCCGTAGATCTAGAGGAGGAGTAGCTACTCTTCCACTCCTAGATGTGGATAAAGGGCTCCTCGCTACAGTTCATTGTCGACAACGGAAGGAAATAGAACCTCATTTTGGTAGATTTCATGAAGTGGTTGGGCTTACTGACCCCACCACATGCATAAGTGTACACCATCGGGTGGCTTCACCAAGGACAATGTCGCCTTCCATATAACATCAAGCCCTTCATTGATGTTTGTGATGTATTATTAGCCAAATCATACCTATGGAAGGGACATGTTGTATATTAGTTAAGGCCTCGTGATATTATTCGTACTTTGGGAAATACGTTGTATAGGATACTAGAGGTAGCACAACCTACTGAAAAACAATACAATAAGCTCATTTCCAAAACTGGGAAATTTGTTTTCTTGATGATACGCCCTCAAGAAAAGAAGAAGATGGTGGCCACTACCTCTCGAAAATAACCCTCCGCATGACAACTATAGATGGACAAGGTCATGCAGGAGTATGAGGACATATTCACCTCCCCCGTAGGGGCTCCTCTGCACTGTCAGGTGAAACACTCCATCGATCTGAGCATAGATGTCTTGCTTCCCGATGGACCTATCTGTAGGTGTTCCACTCTAGAGAACGATGAAATCAAAAGGCAGATTTAGGAGCTATTGTAGAAAGGTCACATCCAACTGAGTTCATCGCCCTGTGGGAGCCCGATTGTGTTGGTATAGAAAAAGGATGGGACTTGGAGACTCTTTCCGGAATAGGTATCCGATCCCATGGATTGATAACCTTCTAAACCAACTCAAGGTCCAAAAATATTTCATCAAGATCAATTTTAAGTTAGGATATCATCGAGTACAAATATAATACTCTCATGTGTGGAAGACTACCTTCAAAGCCAAGGAGAGCCTTTTCAAATGGTTGGTTATGCCTTTCAGGTTTATGAATGCTCCTCGAACCTTCATGAGGCTACTGGATGACATCTTGTGGCCATTCACTAACTCATTTGTGATGACATCCTAATATTGAGCTAGAGTTTGGAACAACACCTCCACTAGATCTGACAGGTTGTCCAACACCATGGCAACACAACTTATGTGCCAATTTGGAGAAATACACATTTGGCATGACCCAAATTCAGTATTTGGGATTCACTATTGATGAATAGGAGGTACATGTGGATCCAGCCAAGATCCAAGTCATTTAGGAAACAATCATCCACACATACCACTGGCCCCTACCATTCATACAAATGCAAGGGAAGTTGTAGAACGATCGCCATCAGAGGTGGTCTACATACCTGCAACAGTTCCATTTGAATATCAAGTATAAGAAGGGAAGCACCAATAATGTTGTAGATTTCCTCAGTTGGCCATCGATCATGGTGTTAACCATCGTGCTCAACTCTTGTGGGCACGAGACTTTTGATTGGCCACTTCTCTACAAAATTGACTTGGAATTCACCCACACATACCAAACACTCTTAGAGGAGCAACATGTTCCATATTTTCACCTTCAGGATTCCCTGTTATGCCACCTGGGCCACCTTTGTCTTCCTTCAAGTGAGCGTGCCAAGATGATTTGGGAATTTCAGGGTCGAGAAAACAGTGGTAGTATTTCATAAGTATTTCTATTGGTCGAATCTTTAATTAGATGTTATGAAGTACATGAGATCCTGGACTCCCTATGCCATTGCCAAACTAACCATGAAGAAGCAAGGCCTCTATATTCTGCTGCCTACCCCTAGTCAACCTTGGGAATCCATCTCCATGGATTATATGCCTGGCCTTCCTTCTACTAAGCATGGAAACGATTGTGCTATTGTTGCTACTGATAGGTTCTCAAAAATGGCCATTATGGTGGCTTGCAAGTACAATATCACAGCAGAAGAAATTGCTAAACTCTTCAATGAACATTTGTGGGTACACTTTGGGACCCCACAGTCTATCATCTTAGATCGAGACAACAGGTTGCTCAGTACATTTTGGCCGAGTCTCTGGTCGATGGACACCAAACTCACTAAGTCCACAGCCTTCAATCCCAAACTGATGACCAAAGAGAGGTTGTAACCAGGATGATCCTACACATTCTGTGCATGTACAAGTCAAAGCATCCATGCACATGGGATGAGAGCCTTAGCTATTTTTAGTACAATTATAACCGGGTTCTCCATAGCTCGACTAGCCACAACCATTTTAGGTAGGCTTGGGATTCCAGCCACTATGTCCCATTGGTGTGGCCATGCCATTTGTAGCTACTCAAGCAGATTTAGCTCATGTCCAACTTGAAATAGATAAGGCAAACCACTTCATTTCACACATCTAACATATTCGCCAATAGGTCCATGACATTCTGGAGAAATCAAATGGCAAGTACAAGTAGCGGCATGATCAAAATTGGGTGCCACACAAGTTTATGGTGGGCAACAAAGTCTAGTTGCATTTGCAAAGAAGACATGTTATTGGAGCCTATCAGAAACTTAAGAAACTTTGATATGGTCCTTACACCATTACCAAGGATGTAGGAGATAATGCATTTGAGCTCAACATTCCCCCATTCCTTGGCTTGCACCCAGTGTTCAATGTGCACCACCTTCGGCCATACTTTCCACCATTACTAGACACATCCAACATTGCAGAACAATTCACACCAAAAGAGTTAAACCCAGATTGCATGGAAAAAGCTACAATTGATTGGATCATGGTCACACAGATGAAGCACACTTGCCAACACAAGATCCAACTGTATGTAGGTGTCAAAGTAGTCCAACTCCTTCACCAGGGCAAGTGGCTCACTAGGGACCAATATGATCAGAAGATTCCTCATCTCATGGAGGAACTGAACCTAATGGGGAACATTGCTTCCTAAGTAGGGAGGAATGATCTAGGTGGATTTTGGTGACTGCCCGCCAATTCCCCGTCGACCCCCACCATTTTTTCTTTCAGGCTTTCAGTTTCCTTATTTGTAGCACAATTTAATATTTTGGGTAGTTTTTTGGGTCCTAAACTTATGGAGCTATTTTGAGGCCGTAAACAATATTTTTTGGGAAAACTTGGAGAAACATGTGGCAAACGAAGATCGTATCCCAAAGTTATGACCCCAAGAATTTGATGTACCAATTTACCCAAAACAAGGGCCATAGTTTGGCCATTCATCTCCTTAGGTTAGGGTTTTTGATTTTTATGGTTTTCCATTATTTCTCAAACATAAATAGGCCTTATAGCCTCATTGTAAGACAATTCAAAGGCATATAATTGTCCCATCTCTCCTACCATCACCTGAGCTAGTTTATTTCCATTTTTGTTTGTAAACATATTTCAGTATTTTACATTAATGAAATGAAGTATTACTTCTGTTATACCTCTGTATTTATGGTTATCTATATAGTTTTTTTCATTCCTATTTAAATCTAGATCAACTTGTGAATGACTTATCTTGTTGATCATCTACATTTTGTATGAAATATCTCAAAATTAACTAACCATAGTGAAATTAATTAAAGTCTTATAATTAAAATTGAAATAACTTCACTATTACTGATTCACCCCCCCCCCAAATAACTCATAATTACAATAATTGTTAGTAGAGGAGAGTCCATTTAGGAACAACTTAACCACTTAAAGGTAGATTCATAAGGAATTATGTCTAGGAAAGAGAGTCAAGATTCTTACTCAAGCAAGATAAGCAGTCTTTGATGGGACAAACTATGCCTTCTGGAAAATTAAGATGGAAGCCTATGTTATGTCTCTTGGAGTATATTATTGGAGCTATTTAATAGTAGATTATGATGTCCTTAATGTCCCTAC
>APFE031424103.1:114907-127717 GCA_000404065.3 Pinus taeda | reverse complement strand
TTACAACGACCGAGTCATTGAAAACGAGCCGGCCGAGTCATTACCGTTTCGGAGTCGGAGTCGGAGTCATTGCTCGGCTGAGTCGGAGTCGGAGTCGGAGTTTTAAAACTATGATAGGGGCTCACTTGGCATTGTTATACTGCTTATGCAATCACTTGGGCAAGGAGAGTCTATGGTGTGGCTATGGAGGAACAAGGGAAAATTTGGGAAAGAGATTTTCTAGGAGAGATTTGGAGCATTTTGTAGTAGATTTCATCTATAGCCAATTTTGCTAGCCAGTTACAGGTCCATGCACAAATTGGGGTCACCGGGGCACATTAGACTCAGCCCAAACCCTTTCTGGGTTTTGGTGGGTTTTATGAGAGGAGGCTAGGATTAATTTTGCAGAATTTTTTGAGTACTTCTAAGGGCATAATTCCTAGCTGCATTCAACAACCAACATTAGAAATAATTGGAGGACATAGTTATTTCGGGGACCATTTCCACCACTTGGGTTCGCGAGATATTTTTGGGTTTTGTTGAGCTGGTGGAGTAGTGCTTGTGGCTAATTTCTCAGGATTTTTGGAGCAATTTGGAGGGCTAAATCAATAGTTCCTTTCCAGTGGCAGTAACAATTTTCTGGGTGGACGTAGATTTGGTAGCAGATCCATTTCCAGCGTTTGGGTACCATCATATTCACCTGGAATCTTGTCTTGCTTGTTGTAGCGAGCCCAGGTTCTTCTGTTCCTACTCCTTGTACTTCATCTGATTAATTTAATAAAAAGGCTCAGCATTTTGGCTGTTATTTTTGGCATAACATGGTATTTCAGCATGTGTGTACAATTTTTATTGCATGTTTATGATATCACTACTATTATTGTGAAAATTTGGATGCCCAAATTTCTATTGCATCAACTGATTAAGTTTCTCCTACTTGTTAATTTTTGAATCATGTTACTTATTGTTTTCTACAGTAAATATCGAAACTAATACATTGTCGTCTAGGCCATTTAAATTATAAGCGGAAACAAGAAATTGAACAGGAAAGAGATACAACACATCTGCACAGTTATTTTTGGATAAATGTACGTGGAAAAACCTAATGCAGGAAAACCAGTGCAGCAATTCTGAGGGTTTTATTATCATGTAGTAGTAATTTCTGAGTACAATTCGTTGGATGCCCAATTGACTATCTAGTACAGAGAGAAACTGGACAAAACAAATAGTGAGATGATCTCACCCTGTCACTTGAAGAACTGGCTTTGATCTCGTTGTATTTGAGCCTCTACGCAAAACTGTGTCAACCTTTGCGTAAATGTGTCAACCCTACGGGCCTACGCAGTCTCTGCGTCACCTCTGTTGGGGACTGTGCTGCTCCTCCTTCTGATCCTCTGCTGGCTGGAAACTTCGATTTTCAGCGTACCAGTTTCACACCCCGGCTCCCGGCTTCTGAAACTCTATTTCCTCAGCAGGGATTCGATCTCCCTTTAGGCTCTGCGTTGCCACTGCATCAGCTCTGCGTGGGCTAGCGTCAACCTCTCTCTGGACGTCGTTCTTCCTTCTCTGCCTTGTACTCTTTGGCCTAGGAAAACTCCCCTCTTCTGGATACTATATTTGCCCCTTGCTACAAAAAGCTCGCTTCGAATTTCTCTCCGGCAGCTGCTCTGCTTTAGAAATTCGATCTTCTAAACTCCCCTTTGTGTGTTTTTCAAGTGCCCCTCAAGCCTCTTCTTATATGTTTCTGTTGGACAACCAACGACCTAGATTAACTTCTAATCAATGACTTGGGTCATTTTGGCTTGCTCTTTGTCTTCTTCTAGAAGTTACACTCACAGTTTAGATTAATACCCATTAATTATTTTAATTTCCTTAGTTTAGACATAGGTCTCATTAAAAATAATTAATTATTTTAATAAAACTGTCTCTGGGTGAAACTTCCCAAAACGATTTTTTGGTATTGAAGAATGCATGTGCCTAAGCCTCCTTGTAAATTTTGAGACCTTGAGCACATCTCATGCTACTAGAAATCAACAATTATCACTTAATATTTCCAATAGGAATATTATAGTGGTATCAGAGCATAATCTTGGCTTAGCCTGTGGGAAGCCTTTCATTCTATTACAAGACTAGAATAAAAAGCTAAGAAATCATGGGATCCAAAGAAAGATTAAAATCAAACAACATGGCAGTAACCTTGAATGAGGTGATTAGGATGCAACAAATGATGATTGACGTGGGGGAGCACCTAATTCATTCCGCAATTGGGAATCAAGACTATTCTCAATTATACAACAAATCCACTATGCGCAAAATTATGGGTAATGCATCAAGATGGTAAGACATGATTGCAACTGATGTGGAGTTATTGGTAGCAAATTGGAGGGCATAACAATCATTGGGTCATGGCATTCAAGCGTCCCTCTCTTTTTGGGAGTTCTGTGAACTAAGAGGCATGCATAAATTAGTGGGGATTCAATGTGGAATTATGCAGGGATGATGAGGATGATTAAGGCAAAAGATGAAAGAGTAGTTGAAGGTGTGTTAATTTTAGAAAACAATGGTATGTTCTATGCTTAGGAGCAATTTACTTCAATTTTTCTTGTTAGCCCAATATCAATTTCCAGATTAGCAATCACATTAACATGACAGTAAATGCAGATAGAACATAAATATAAAGCAAAAGACAAGCCAAGACAAGAGGACACAATATTTGGCGGATGCCACGGAAAAACCCCATTGTGGGGAAACCCTTGGATCAAGTCTTCTTATTATTCTTCAAAAGTTCAGCAGAGAGAGAGTACAATATACAAAATTCACTTGCCCAATTATAGTAAAAAATGTCCAGTCAAACTGCAGTCAACAAGATGCCCTAATCAGAAAGTCAACGCAGGTCAACTTAGCAGAAATCTACTTCCAAATCAGCTTGGTCAGATCCAGTCAATTCGGCCTCCAAAGATAGATGAAATCAGCCCAAAACAATCCTGAAATATCTGGTCAAACTTGGTCAACGCACACTCAACTTCTGCGATCAACGACTCTGAAGTCAACACTGGTCAAACAACTAAAAACACCTTGATTTTTGTGCCAGAAGTTGCGGCCTAGGAAAAATGAATTTCCTGCATGGAAAATGTAGTCAAAAGATGAAGTTTGACCCTCGGTCAATGCTGGTCAACGTCCCTGGAATAGCCCAAAAACAAATATGAAATTTCGGCTTGCAATTTTAGTCAAACAGGTCAACGCATAGAGAAGAAGGTTGCTTGCTGTACGAACCAATGAGGAGAGGAGAGAGAAAGATGAGTGATTGATGTGTGTCCAAATGAGGAAAACGACTCTTCTATATAGTATATATACACAACGTTGAGGGTGAAGAGGCGTGACTTTTGGACTTCTGAGCCTACATTAGTTTGCCAGCCGACCTTGACAATTTGTCCATAAACGAAATAAATTCATAATTCCATTTGTACATGTCAGAATGAGATGATCTTTTAGATCAATCCTATGTAGGTTTTAACCCCGTACAGAAATTACTTGCATACGAATTCTAAATCACAGGAAAAATAAAAATGTGAGAGCATAACACATAAAACACATATACATAGAGATTTCCCACTGGATCCAAAACGGGATGCCAGCTTGATTCTTATGTTCCTTTCATGTTACATACATATTATATGCGAGCATCAATACATGGACCGAAAACATCGCGTCCAAAACAGGACCAAAACGATAGTAGGTTCGCCACCTAATTAAGTGTTTTTATTTTTTTTTTTTTTTCTGGGTGTTGCCCTGGACCCATAGGGGGGGCTACCCGCCCCTAAACCCCCGACAGGGGGTACCCTCCCCTGTGCCCCTCGTGCATATTCGGCGCAACAAGGGGGGCTCCGGCCCCCTCCCCCCCCCCAGCTTCATACGTAGGTTTAGTTGTGGAAAGAATATAACACAACCCAACATCCTACACCTCTTGGAAAGAGGAATCTAATAAAAATATCAGCTTCATCATATGAGCTATCCAGGGTGGAGTTTGGCCCTTGTTGCCAAATTTAACAAGGTGCCATGGTTGGTAAGGAGATAGTTGAGCATACACCCATTGATGAGATGTCATTCGTTGTTGAGGTATCCATTGATGAGGTATCCCGGTTTGTGACCGACTTCGTAGGTGATAGTAGCACACCACACGTTGATGAGGTGCCGGGAGACATCTCCACTGTTGATGAGGAGGCGATAGGTATAGAGGTATCCAGATCTATGACAAAGTTGTCGGGCGACAGTCACATACAACTGACTGGTGAGCATGTCTTGCATGCTGGGTTGTTTATGGAGGAGCAGTTAAAGGCTCGTGTTGAGTCCATGATGGAGGAGGATGTGCAACCATCCTTTGGGCTAACCATTGATGAGGGGCAACATAGAGACCACACGTTGGGATTTCAACACAGTTCGCTTCAGAAGCACACTAATGGGATCTACAACGTTATTAGCCAACCCTTACGCATTGGGTTGAGGGAGGTAGAGTTGTCCAGGCATACTCGAGGGGATGTCCAGGTTAGCAGGACTGAGCAACACGAGCTGGGTATGGCACAACGTCAACATGGAGGGCTTGTTCTGTACACAAGAGATTGTACATTCGATTCCTTTTTTGTGATTGGATGGCAAGAGGTACTGAGCTGGTACCCGATGGAGCAAACTAGGGGGTTAGATACATCCATGGCCACATTTCAACAAAGGCCAGGGAATACCAGAGGGACTCGAGGGCCAGAGTGTTGTTGGAATCCAGGTGGTATTTCCCGTCACGTCATAGAGCTGGTAGGTGATGGTAGTAGTTGCGTGATGGATTCGATGTTTGGGCGAACACACATTTCCAGATCTCCATTAGAGCCCCCGTCAACACTAGTGATAGGATGGTTTGACTGGGGAGCAAACAAATTTCATGAATTGTCTTGGCATATTGACTGTGTGTGGAGTCACAGGGTGATTAGCTTACTCTTGCAGGAGCTGGTAGGAGGAGGTGGCATCGACAGGCTACTAGACGAAGCATTACATGGAGACTATGCCCCTCTCATTGGTATATTGGACACCAAAGCTATTGAGGATAGGCACAGTAGGTCATTCTTGTTGGCATGTGAGGAGTCAAGTCGCTTAGGTCTTTTAGGGAAGATGGGGCGACGTAGTCCATATGATGAGGGTTTACTAGTAGAGTGGTCGATACTTTGGCACATGCAGGATACTGTATGTTATAGGGTGGTACGACAATGATTATTGGTATACAGGACTGCACAAAGTTATCTCGTAGGGTCAAATGTTATGTAGAGGGATGTAGACTGATGTGTACAGACCTAATTTTAGGCCATAACATCTAGTGGTGTGCATGGTGATGAAGCGAGGAGCAGTGGCCTGCAGAGGAGCATGCAGATGCATGGTGATGTGCCGTAGCATGTTGGTTTACATTCTGGAGTAGGGGGAGTAGCTCGCATTGCATTGAGTACCTGTGGGGAGTGTTAGGTACCATGACACAGGTAGGACACAAGGTGATACAGGATGGGACATCAATAGCAAGGGGTATTTAGCGGTGTACAGGGGTAGGCCGCAGTGTACAGTGGCATGTCGAGGAGTACAGAGATGCTTAGTGGTATGTAGGGGCGTACGTTGCTGTGCAGTGGGGTCTTGGAGTGTTGCCTCTAGGGAGACTCCTAGACGGAGACATTGGGCATACCTTTGGGTGTAGTCTACCCAAGATCGATGGGGACACAACTGAGTGATACTGATTGTATCCATGGAGACTCACACGCTTGACCCTCTTCTACATCACTTACGGGCACCGTCGATTTCGTTGTTGCCCTTTGATACTCTGGGCATGAGCAGTGGGGGACGGGAAGTTCATCCAAGATATTTGGATGACATGCAACACACTAGGGGAGAGACTTCTCAACAATAGCATTAGGTCGGTGCACAAGTTGACAATAACAAGTTAGGGGATGAGGTGATCATTTGCAGGGGTGACATATCATTCATCACTGAGCCTATGCTTGGGGAGCTGGTCACCAGGGAGACATGTGTCACTCTTTCCACAGGTAATGTCAGGACCATGCATGGGTAGAGGATATCGTGTACGGCTAAGGCAATTTTCCAGTATGTGTCGGAGCTCCAGACATTGTATTGGCACATTATCGAGAGGGTGGATGGCATACCCAATGGTGATGGTTGGCAGGAGCAGGAGGGACCCGCATACATCGAGTCGATTGCGAGTATTAGATACCCATATATTGATTGCGTTTAGGGGGTAGCTATTTGGCACATGTGGCTTCCAGCGGTCATCGGTATTACACAATGGCAGACACAAGGCAGTTTAGCATGCATCATATTAGTTCATGATATATGGAGCCTATATATTGATTGCATGCAAGGACTTGACATTAGGCACGGATGGATTCCAACAATTGTCAGAGCTATGCCACAACAGGTCTGACTATGGGATGCAGGGATTCAGTTGGTTGATAGATCACTTTGTCTTGTGATGAGTGGAGTCATGGCAATGAGTGATCTAGTTCACTCTTGGGTTGGCACATGGGGGTTCACAGAGGCCTTCATCGTATGGCGAGGCAAGCTTTCTCTATTGTTGCACAGGTTCAGAGTTAGATTTGGATGGGTAGGCTTTGGCATCAAGGAGATGCATGGGCAAGATGTATTTTGCCTCTATTAGTATTTCATCATCGGGTTCCAAGAGAGGAGGATACAATGTATGCATGATGGTGACACAACGACAACATGGTGGCACCCATTTGAGGCTAGCATGGGATCCGAGCATCATAGTCCTTGATGGCTCAACGACCTTTAAGGATGAGCTGGATACTACAGGGGAAGATTATTCAGATACTCCACTGGGCTTTTGTGAGTCGTTGATGGCGTGGGATTAGCATGGCAGGTTGGTTAACAAGAGGATATCAGGAGGAGCTCATGCAGGGGAGACTTCATTTGCATAGGGATTGGGTCGTATCTTCAGGGGCCTACCATCAGAGTGCACGAGATGGACTACTCAGATAGTGAGTGGAGCAAGGGACGCTTCACGTTGATAAGGATGGCTTGGGATCTTGGTATCAAGGGACTCCTTCACTACATGACAATGCAAACATTAGGGACGATCTAGTGGCACATTTGGGACCCTGGTATAGTTTGCAGTGATAGTGGGGATCCATAGTCAGAGAAGATGCTTGTTCAAGAATTGCTTGAGGACAAACAATTTTTGGTGGGGAGGACTGTGATATCCCCAATTTTAATTTTTTATTTAAGGGGATTAATGGAGTTTATTGAGGAGGTGCTAAGCATAGCACAATTTTGTAATTTGGGCATTGGAGGCATTTTTGGTGTATGGAACTTGGGAGAAATAGAAAATTATAGCTCTAGTGGAATGTGGGGGCCACAAGAGAAGGAAATTCGACCCAATGGAGCAATTCACACTAGTGAGAGGAGAGAGAGAAAGGAATGGGTGCAAATTAGTGGAAGGTGGGGACCACCAAGGGAGAGAGGGCCAAGAATTATAAATAGAGCTTGGAGGTCTCCATTTGGTACTTTTGATAATTTGACAGTTTAACATTAGTTCTTGAGCAGCTTAGCCAAGACAACCATGCTGTGCAACACAAGGAATTCTCGAGCCGTAATTCCACCCTCATTTCGAAGAACTTCGAGCGTCACCTAGTGAGGCAATTGGGGAGCTCAGTTCAGAGTTTCCATTGGGCACATTTACAGTCATTTCCTTCAGCTTGAGCAAGCTTCCCTTGGATGCAGAGGAGAAATTGTGGCTCTTGGGAGGACCAGCAAAAAGGGGAATTTGGGCCAGCCAATTAGCAGAGAATCCTTCCACAAAGAGGGCTAGAGTTTTTTGTCAATTTGCAGGTTTGTTGGTGAGGCGTTTGGGAGAGCTGAGTTGCTCCAATTCTTGGCCTGTGCAGGGGCTCACTGGGCATTGTTATGCAATCACTTGGGCAAGGGGAGTCTATGGTGTGGCTACGGAGGAATAAGGGAAAATTTGGGAAGGAGATTTTCTGGGAGAGATTTGGAGCATTTTGTAGTTTATTTCATCTACAATCAATTTTGCTAGCGAGTTACAGGTTCATGCACAAATTGGGGTCACTGGGGCACGTTGGACTCAGCCTAAACCCTTTTTGGGTTTTTGTGAGTTTTATGAGAAGAGGCTAGGATTAAGTTTGGAGAATTTTCTGAGCACTGCTAAGGGCATAATTCCTAGTTGCATTCAACAATCAGTAGTAGAAATTATTGGAGGAGGACATAGTTATTTCGAGGACCATTTCCACCACTTGGGTTCGCGAGATATTTCTGGTTATTATTGAGCTGGTGGATTGGTGCCTTTGGCTAATTTCTCAGAATTTTTGGAGCAGTTTATAGGGTTAAATCAACAGTTCCTTTCCAGCGGCATCAATAGTTTTCTGGGTGGACGCAGATTTGGTAGTAGAGTCATTTCCGACATTTGGGTACCATCATATTCACTTGGAATCTTGCCTTGGTTGTTGTAGCAAGCCCAGGTTCTTTTGTTCCTACTCATTGTACTCCATTTGATTAATTTAATAAAAAGGCTTAGCATTTTGGGTGTTATTTCTGCCGTAATCTAGTATTCCTGCATGTGTGTAGAAATATTATTGCATGTTTATGATTTCACTACTGTTATCACGTAATATTTCCAATAAGAATTTACATTTATCTACTTCCACCACTTCCTCATATCAATCAGTATTAGAATCTGTGTGAGGTCATACACCTTTGCATCACACTACCTTGTTCTTGTTGTCCTATTTTCCCTCTTTTTTAAACATTATCCCTCACATGCAAGTTGAGTGAGGCTAACCAATTTTTATGGTTGCATATTGATCTAGTTGCAAAGTGGGATCAAACACTTGCAAGCACACATTCCTTACATTTGTGAGGAAACTTGTTAGAGTTTGCAAGTTTAGTTTCCCTGTAGCAACGTGACAATTGGTTGCCATGGATGATGGTTGCGTTGGATGTCAGACACTTATGGATGATTAAAACTTAGGCTCGAATCAAGGGGATGAACAAACATGGTGTTGTAATATGAACTAAATTTCAGTGTTTTGGGTTTGTTTATTTACTTTAATAATTTTTTTATTTAAACAGGCATATTTTTTACCTTGTTGTCCAATTTAAACTTCCATGTAGCTTTGGGAGACCCATTGAAGTGTATCGACGATAAAAAAGTCATGTCAGCCCCCACCAAGTGTTTGATGTTTAACAGATGGGCTCCAAAATTGTATTTTGGCTTCCCCCCACCCCTGGGTTTTCAAATTAGCTATGCCACCACCCCCGATATTGCATAGATGATGTGACTGGTGGGACCCTCGCTGGACGACAAGGTGTCATGCCAATCAATGGCACAGGTTTGTTGTTCGATAGGAAATCTAGGTGGCATCCAAGTTGTGCAAATGTATTGGTCCACGTGTCAAGAACGTGGGAATGATGTCAACATAATAAAGGAGTGGGGAGTGTTAGATTTTGCAGATTTAAAATTTAATTTATGAGATCATAAACCATAAGAAGATAGTCAATGAACAACAAGACACTGATTTGGTTCAAGACTAGAGAAAAACCCCACTATGTGGGCAAAGTGCAAACCCTTTTTAAAATGCTCCTCTATTAGATCGTTTTCAAATGTTCTTTAGGATACATCACAAACTGATCTCTATAATCAGGCTTAGACATTCATCAAAGTTCAGCCTTTCTTCTATGATTTGCCTTCCATTCTAGGGCTTGAGAACATTTGGGTAATGACAGACTTTCCCAAACTTGGCTTCTTCAAGTTACTTTGATGGCTGCTCTTTCACCAAGGCCCTGATTCCATGTTGATTTTCTGTAAGAGAAACTGATTTTCTAATCTGATAATTACTTTCCGTTGATTGTTTGCTTAGATTAACTTATGTCACATGTATCGTTAAGCAATTACACATAGAGAATTCAAAAAATAATACAATGATAACAGTAGAATCATAAAGAGATAACCAAGCAACAAAGAGATAACGAAATTTCCCTAGGAAAACCCAACCTTGGGAAAAACCCAACAAACTTTTCTTCTTAAGTGAAATTTGTTCTTCAACAATATTTACAATTCAAAATATTTTAGGAATCTGTCCCAGAATCCAGGTTAAAGATACCACTCAAACCTAATCAAATATCAACTATTTCTGGTTGGTCAAACCTCCAAAAATACCCAATGTCATTGTTGGTCAATAGTGCAAAATTTAGCCTGGGGTCATCCTTGGACCTGCGGTCAAACACTGAATTTCTCTGTTGCCAAAGTCTGAATTTCCTTTGGTCAAAGTTCGAATTTCTTGTGGTCAAAGTTCGAGTTTCCTGCGGTCAATCTTAGTCAAAATATCAGTCAAACAGTAGCTTGCTTCTCGGTTAGATGAAGCAGATTAGATTTGGTCAAACTTAGGTCAAACATCAGCTTCTATACTTGGTCAAACAATCCAATTCATCCTCCTTGACTTTGCACGTGTGAGCAGAAGAATAGAAGAAGTGTTGTATTTATATTAGTTAGATGGGGTGACATTTGACCAAAAGTCACACCCGCTCACTTGTGGGTCCAACTTGACTTTTGGGGTCTACATGAAGCCCAAAATAATAATTTTAATTTTCATTTTGTACAATTTTCTTTGGCCGACTTGGGAGGCATTTTTGGCATATGGGAATACCTTTCGATGCTACAAAAAATCAACACATAGTAGATGGATTTAATTGAAACTTGAGCTCAATTACATATTACAGTCGCTCAGGGCTTGGCCGCCCTCTCGGTCTGATCTACATTGCTCACCCTTCTCTCAATACCCGAAGGCTTATACATATAAAGCATGATTACAAGGATCAGATCATCTGAGATCCTATCTATCCTCGGTCTATCCCTATGATCACTCCAAACAATAATATCATAGCAAACTCTTGCCACAATGTGCCTTTTGGAATCTTCTAGATTTTGATTGGGGGGGGGGGTTATCCTTGTGCCTCAAATCCCAGCAATTAGCTTGGAACCTCTCTACATATCATCACACTAATAATGATGATTTCCAGAGTACACACACCTATAAGCTTTGAAATTGAAGGCATAGATGATAGTGGTGGGCACGTGGCATCCCTTGAAGAGTATTTCTACTCCAAGTAGCAATAGAGTATCATTAGGAGATCAAGGAAGCGGAAAAAGACAGGTGCTCTTCTAGATCTAAATGTGGGGACAACTCCAAACCTCGAATAGAGGGTGCTGAGGTAGCTTCATCCTTGAGAGTGTTTGCTTAAGAGAATGCCCCTTGCTTGAATAATTAATCGCTGATTTAGATCAACAATGTAGCTTGGTCACCTCCTTAGAGTGCCGATTAAAATAATTGGAGTTCTCACAAGCTGAGGAACTCAAGCAACAAGCTGCCACCTTAAGGCAAGCACATGTAGTGCAGATATGATAGATTTACAACACCTATGAACATAAAGTCCTCATTCTGAGAGAAGAAATTATACAACAAGAGAAGGTACTAGAGGAGACACATAATATAAGGTTATAAGAGGTAGCAGGCTAGCATTAGCGGGAATTGTCCATGGTGAGGGAACAATTGGACCTGCAAGAGGTAGAGTAGGCATGTAATATTCCTAGGGAATTTTTACAGTAAATAACGAGGCATACATAGATAAAAAGTCACAAAAATTAAACACATGAATCAGACCATGAATATGCACCAAAATCTGCGTTGGTGAGCCATTTTATTAGAATATGAAAAGGGTACAATGAGGTGCTAGCTAATCCCAAATCAACAATAAGAAGTCCTCAGGTATGGTGCTGCTCTATCTCCTGGCTTTGTGCTGAACTGCCCAGAAATAAGCTGCTGGGTGTGAAGATCTGCTGCTGGGGCCTCCTTCGGTGCTCAGAAAATTCCAGGAAATTAACCCTGGTCTCTCCACCAAATACCCAAAATAACCCACAAAGGAATTTGGCCTATGGTTGACATTGAAATTTCGGCCCTCTTTTCCCTCTATGGCTCTGCTGCTTGGAAAATTGACCGACTTGTCAATCCTACTGCATATAGTCCCAAAAATAGCTGCAATTTCCAAGCAAATACTCCCCTGGGCTCCTCCTCAAATCTTAGGCCCAAACTTCCTTCACTCCTCAACTCCCAAGTGTGCCTCCTCCAAGCACTGCGCAGTCCTTGCGCTGCTACTAGTGAATTCTCCCCAAAAACTCGCACTCCCACTGTTGGAACAATCTGAAAAGGATGAAACTCCCTCCTTACGCTAGCACTTGAAGTCCGTTGAAGAAAGGGTTGAGATTTTCGCTCAGAAACACTCGTGTGCTAAACAACACTTACAAACTTGGCTTCAGCTCAAGTGTGCTATGTCAAAGACAAGTTTTTTTAAAGATGAATGAATGACCAAATGATAGCCTTCCTTTCCTTTTTGTCAAAATGGCTCCAACATGCTCATGTGGGCCCATCTTGATTTCCTCCCATTGAATTTCCCTCCAAGGCATGCGTACTCTCCATGTGGGCCACAATTCTCCATGTGTGGCCCCCACGCTCCACTAGTGGCTCGATATTCTCTTCCACCTCTAATGTTTGGGACTTGCTTTTAACCAAAAATCAATGTGGGGACTCTAAACCAACATTCCTAAGTGCAAACATGAATTAAGACAAAATTTACCAAAATTGATATTTCACTTAGCAACTAAGTCACCTGACACGGGGATTTGGGATTCGGGATTCGTAATGTTGGATTCGGACACGTTGACCCCCCGGAACAAGACATGTAGGATTTGTTATATATTATTTTATT
>APFE031424103.1:101839-112937 GCA_000404065.3 Pinus taeda | reverse complement strand
CAAGGTGTCCAAAACACTTGTGGATATTTAGCTTCCACAATCATGCCAACAGCCTTGCAAACAGGTGCATTATCTGTAATGATTTGCACACAAGAATCAACACCTACATCTGCAATAACTTTAATAAATAACTCACCAATAAATTGTGCATCCTTGTATTCTCCAAGTGTATCCACTGCTTTCATGAAAACTGGACCACTCAAGGAAGACACCATGAAATTGATGGTTGGGTGTTGTGCTAGATCTGTCCATCCATCAGAAACAATGCTAACCCCAGATGTTGGTCATGATGCTACAATAGGCTAAAGCATTTTTTGCACCTCTTTTTTTGCCTTCGTCAACAATGTGGTTCTCAACTTTTTTGACCCAGGAGGCACATACCTTGCTAGAGCCCCTTAAGTTAGAGCTCGGCACATCTCAATAAATAAAGGTGAGCGTGCAACATTAAATGATATGAAGTTTTAATAGAAGAAGAAGGCAATGGTGAGATCAAGATCTTCCCGTCTCTCTTTTTGGAAAATCTTGTCCATTGGACCAAGTGCAATTGCTCTTCTTTTTGTTGCTTGTCCCCCAGTAGAAGTAGAAATCTCAAATGGAAATTTGGTGGTGGCTTTCCTCAAAAATGGAAGGGGGTCTTCATTCTTGGGTTTTTTTTTGATGTTGAAGCCACATTTTCCATACCAAAAATGGACTCCTTTTCCAATTCTTTTCTCTTTTGTAAAGAAACAACTTTACAAGCTCCAATCCCACAACCCGGTAAAGCCAACAAATGTGCTTTCACACGGTAATATGTGCTTTTGAAAGAAATGTGACAAAAGTTGCATCTCCATTGCACATTGCCTCCTCCCTTTCCCTTGGTGTTTGTTCCATCCTCTCTTGTGACATATTTCCACAATGGATATTTATCAATGTTGTCTTTAGGTGGTACTGTTCCCTCAACATGACTTGCAGCAGACTCTGATGATATTGGGGGAGGAGGGGCATCTCCAATGGAGACATTCTTCCCTTCCTTTGCCCCTTAACTGCTGCCTTTGATTGAGCCAAAATTATTGTAAAAGAAATGAACAAAACATGCACAAATTTGTAAACAAAAAATCATATACAAACTGCTGTAATAGAATAAGAAATGCAAAAAAATGGAGTTGAAATGCACTTACCTGGTGCTTGAATCTCCTGTCCGAACGCTCTACTTCCTTAGCTCCTTGCTCCAAACCCTTCTCCACTCACAAACAACTCAAACAATGCTTGCCAAATGATGAACAACGTGACTGTAATGAGCAAATGTGGCCTTTTCTAGCCCACAGAAGTCACTTTGCCGCTAAACGAGTCCTGGAAAGCAGGACACGCAGTCCAAAATCGGGACACATTGGCGATTTTCGGGACACGCTCAAGATTTGACGTGTTCTGATAGGATTCGACGTGTCATGTTTTTTGGACACGTTTTTTGGGCGAATCGTGTCCGACACGCCGGATTCGGACACGTGGCCCCTCCCTAACGAATCCAATTACTTAGCTTAGCAGTAATGCTAAGTGGGAATATCACAGTCCTCCTCACCAAGACGTTGCTTGTCCTCAAGCAATTGTAATGAAGGATGCTGAAGTATTTGCTCCCCTTCCCAAGTGGCATCCTCATTTGGTAGGCTCCTCCATCTGATTAGAAGCTCCTTAATGATCCTATTCCTCAAATGCCTCTCCCAAGTGTCCAGAATAGCCTTTGGCTCCAAAACTAAGTGCCCTTCATCATCCACAACGGGTAGCTCTGTAGCTGCTATCACCTGCTGCCCCAGTGCCTTTTTCAGGCAAGACACATGAAAAATGTTGTGCACTCGAGTGTAGCTCCAGCTCATATGCTACCTCCCCAACTTTGTGAGTGATTTGGTATGGCCCATATAAACGAGGCTTGAGCTTCTCGGCCCCCTTCTACTTGAGCAATGACTCCCTGTACGACTGAAGCCTCAAGAAGACCAAATCCCCTACCTCAAACTGTCTCTCAACTCTACCCCTGTTTGCATAAACTTTTTATTGTGGGCTGTCCGAATGTTGACCTTGAGAGCTCGCAAAATGT
Source organism: Pinus taeda (assembly GCA_000404065.3). Classification (NCBI taxonomy): domain Eukaryota; kingdom Viridiplantae; phylum Streptophyta; class Pinopsida; order Pinales; family Pinaceae; genus Pinus; species Pinus taeda. The sequence continues at coordinate 110,872 of APFE031424103.1, read as the reverse complement.
CTTGGCTCTTTTGTATCCAATCCTTGGCCCTAGGGGCCTTGCTATCTCCAAACATCATGTCAGCAAAAGACAATGCATCATAACTATATAGAGCTCGGAATGGAGACATGCCTATGGACATGTGGTACGTGGTGTCATAGCAGTACTCTCCCAAGTGTAACCATCGTATCCATGCTCGCTGATGACCCGTCACATAGTTACACAAGTAACCCTCCAACCATTTGTTAACTATATTCGTCTACCCGTTTGTTTGGGGGTGATAACTAGTGCTCAGAGTGAGCTTAGTGCCCACCAGTCGGAATAGCTTCTGCTAAAACCCCCCATGAACTTGCTGTCTTGGTCACTGACAATGGTCTTCGGAAGACCATGTAGTCGAGACTCGAAACACCTCCTTGAAAAACAATTCGGCCACCTATGAGGCCGAGTACGGGGCTGAGATGGCAAAGAAATGTGCAAACTTCGTCAACCGATCAACCACCACGTAAATGCAGTCTTTGTCTTGTACTGTGGGCAACCCGGTAATAATGCCCATCGACACACTCTCCCACTTCCCCTTCGGGATAGGAAGAGGCTGTAGCAACCCTGCAGGGTGTGACTGCTCACCCTTGTTCCTCGAGCATTTTTCACACTCCCTGACATGCCTCAGAATGTCATCCTTGAGGCTCCTCCATGCAAAATGCTCCCTGATGGCTCTATACGTCTTTGTGAACCCTTGTTGCCCTACCAGTGGTGAGTCATGGGCAACCTGTAAAATATTCTCTCTGAACTGGGAGTTAGGCACCAAGTAAATCCGGTCTCTGAAGTAAATCACCTAGTTCATCACCTTGTACCAGTCATCTGTCACCACCCCATCAAGGACCTCACATGCAAATCAGTGCTTGGAGTACTCCACCAGTAATTGTGCCCTCCAATCTGGGGTAATGTGTTGAAATTTCAAAGTCTGACATGTTAGAAATCCCTACTGCATTATCTGGTTTATTTCACCTACTTGTTTATTCCATTAACAAGTTATTTATACATATAAACATTGAAAATAAACACAAATGCAACCTTAACTCATATACAGATCAACAACTGAAATACTAGACAAACACACAAGGGGCACTATTATTTTTCGATAATCGTCCCTGGAAAAACCTAATGCGGGAAAACCGGTGCAACAATTCTAAGGGTTTTATTATTATGCAGATTTCTTGAGTACAACTAGGGTGCCAAACTGGCCCGACAAAGATTGTTACACGACAATAATATCTCTTCTTGGAGACAGATATTCAACTAGTTTGCCCCACGAAAATCCTTCTGGCACTTCTCCTAGGCTCTGCATCAGCCCAACTAGCCTCAGCGTAGCTCCTGAAACCTCTGCGTTAGCCTTTTGCCTCTCTGCGTCATCTCTCTGGCCTTCTATGTCACCCATGTAGGCCCCTCAGCCTCTGCGTAGTCTCTAGCTGCCTTTGCGTGGCTCCTGCTGCCTCTGCGTAGCTCTGGTTGCCTCTGCATCAAGCTCTTCAGGCACTGCTCTGACCCTCAGGCACTATCTCTGCCTCTCTGCTATGTACTCATTGCCCCTCACTGCAACAAATCACTTGTTCGAATTTTCTCAGCGAGCCCCGCTCCAAAAAATCGAACTGACTGATCAATCTTGGTGTATCTCCAACTGACCCTCAAGCCTTCTCTTATACTTTTCCTGCTAAGTCTTCAACGATCAAGATTAAGTCTCTAGTCAACGGCTAAGATTAGATTTTTCTTGATCCATGTCATTTAGAACCTTCTCACCCAGTTTTATATTAATACCCATTAATATTTTAATTTTCCTAAGTTTAGACTTAGGAACCCCATTAAAAATATTAATTATTTTAATATCTCTCCAACTGGGTGGAGTTTCCCCAAACCATTTCTGGGTCTTGGAGATCTCATGTGCTTTAGCCTCTCCACCAATTTTCATGGCTAGAGCACATTCGATGCTATCACAAATCATCACAATGCTCATCAACGAAAGGGCAACCAATCTCCTGGACAACACATCTCCCACCACATTGTGCTTCCTTTTGACATACTCAATGTCAAGTTCGTATACTTGGAGCTTGCTCACCCACTTCTGCTACCTCTGCTGCAACTGCTTTTGCTCCAAGAGAAACTTGAGGTTGTTGTGGTCTGCCTTGACCCTGAATCGATTCCCCACCAAGTACTGTCTGAACATCGTTAGCGCATTCATGATGGATAGCATCTCCTTGTTATAGATAGAGTACAACCTCTCATGGGGCAATAGTTTTTGATTCTCGAAGGCCATGGAGTGCCTTCCTTGCATCAAAACTGCACCTATACCCTCTCTGGATGAATCACACTCCAACACAAAGGGTTGGGTGAAATCTAGAAGTGCCAATACAGGGCAACTGCGCATGACCTGTTTGAGGCGATCAAAAGCCTCATGTGCTATAGCTGTCCACTCGGTGAGGGGAGCTGCCAACTGAGAGAAGCCCTTTACGAACTTCCTATAGTAAGTGAAGATACCCACAAATCCCCTCAACTTTGTCACATTCGGGGCTCTGACCAATCCCAGGTGGCCTTGATCTTCTCCTCAGGGACCCTCACACCGTCCTCCCCATTGATGTGCCCTAGGTAGAGCATCTCTATTAAGCCGAACTCACACTTAGACAATTTCGCATAACTGCTGCTCCTTCAAAATACGCAACAATGTCTCTAAGTGTTGCTAGTGCTCCTCCCATGTCCGACTGTAGATCAAGATGTCATCAAAGAACACCAACACAAACTTCCATAGCTGTCAACAAAACACAGGGTTCATGCAGGACTGGAAAGTGTTGGTGTGTTGGTTAGACCAAAAGGCATATCCAGGAACTCGAAGTACCCATAGTGGCACCTGGAAGCGGTCATAGGGACATCCTGGTCCCTCATCCTGATCTGGTAGTACCCTGAGCGTAGATCAATCTTGGTGAATAGCCCTCTCTATCTCATTCCAATATGCCTTGGGATGTCGCTAAGGGGTAGTAATCATGGCCTGTAACCCCGACTCCAACTCAATGGTATGCTCAAACCCGTAGTCAGGTGGTTGACTTGGCAGTATGTCTGCAAACACTACTGTGTACTTGTCCCAAATGGCATGAATATTTGGGTGCGGTGGCTTGGGCTGAACCCTAGTAGTTCCCCATGGTCACTGTCAAAGTTGGAACATAGTGTGTGCACTGGATGGTTCTATCATCGGGCACCAGAACCTAAAAACCCTCAAACTCCTCGGTTGTGATACCCATCCTTTGGACCATCTATGCATCAATGAAATTTTGGGTAACCCCATTGTCTTCTAAAACCAAGAAACTTTGCCCCTGATCCTCATAGTCAAAAACTTGGGTACCCCACGTAGAGATGCGAGGACCCCTCCTAATGGAGCATATGGAGCAAAAGGAGCTCCCCTTGGTGGGGGTGGTGGTGGTGGCCCCCTCTCTACCTACCCTGCATTGTCATCTCTCCCTATTTGCAAATATGCATCATCCTCCCCATCATTGTCAAAAAAGACCATAATGTAGTGGGCCTTGCCTGTTGCGCATCTACGGCCTGGAGCCCATGGTTCTTGACAGGTAAAACACAACTTCCTCCTTAGGAGGTCTCTTCGGGTCTCCTCTTCCAACTGTCCACGCCCCTAGTTGGCTCTTGGTGGTGGAGCTCTAATGTCTCTCCCCCTCTGCGGGAAGCCCTGTCTAGGTGGTAGTGGTGCTCTGAACTTTGGTAGGGAATCCTGCAGATCTCTGGCCCTCCCCACTACATCCTGCAAGGTGGTGGCTCTGTTGGACTTCACCAGTTCCTTCAGTGGCTCTGCTAGCCCCTCCATAAACATGAAGACCCTCCTAGACTTTGATAGATCTGACACCATTGTTGACAATCTCAGAAACTCTGAAAGGTAAGCCTCAATGCTCTTGCTCTGCTTGAGTTTTGTCAGCTCCCCAAAGTGCTCCTCTCGATAATTCTTGTCAAAACGCTCCAATACTCTCTTGGTGAAATCCTCGTAGGCTGTCACCTCGACATGTCCCATTCTGGTTAGCCCATGGAACCACCAATCATGGGCTTCTCCCTCAAAATGTAGCGTGGCAATTTTTATTGCCTCCCCCTCCGTTATCTGGTTTAGCTGGAAGTAGACATCCAAATTCTCTACCATTGCTCTGGCTGAGCTCTTAGAAGAGCCATCAAAAGTTGGGAGAAACAATCTCCCCACAGTACGCTGCAAATCTGTTCCCTGCGTGTAATTTCCCCCTCTGTCCCTTGGGCCTATTATTGCCCTTCAGATGGCGAAAGTCCTTGAAAGTGATAGCTTCCCTGAACTAAGGTCCATAGCTTTGAAACTCCAAGAAGTAGTCCCCCATAGGCAACTCCCCCTGCCCTTGCTGCCCACCAGCTCCAGATGTCAAGAATGTTGGAATAGTGGATCTAGGTGGTGTGTTGGGAATAAGAGGTGTTGGCATTATGATACAGATTTGACACTATGACACAGGTGTTGCCCTTGATGGCAACTCATGCAGATGACAGATCATAGTCCAGATTCACAGAATGGAGAGAGAGAAGTATACGTAGGTTCCCCATTGACCAAGCCACGTGTACACGCGGGTTCGCAGACCAAAAGGTGCTTATAGCGTACACACTCACTTTCATGAAAGAAAGACGCGTACATGTTGGTTAACTTAGTTTTGGTCCATGGTATTTTGATCCATGGTATTGGTCCAAGGTATCTTGTTCGAAGTGTTGACCCCAGGTATTTGGTCCAAGGTATTGGTTCTAAGTGGTTTTGGTCCATGGTATTGAGTAAGGCCTAAGACTATAAAAGGAGAAGAAGATCATTAGGCAAGAACACTCAAGGATTGAATATCTAGGATACAGACGATTGGATTATGGTGCACCGTTGGATCTGAATCAAGGATGAACCTGAGCGCTTGATGAAGGGTAAGTTCTATTGATGGGTCAAGATCTTAAAGCTTGAAGAGAAGTATCTTTGTGTGGTTTTGCTCTTTTATCTGAATAACTAGTGCATGTTGTAATATGTAAATATGATGATCTGGGTATAACTGATGTTTGGAATTGTTGTAAAGTTTAAATCATCATTTGCAGATTTGTACGCAGGTTCACTTTAGCAAAGACGTGTATACACGCGGGTTCTGCGTATCAAAACAACGTATACATCTTAAATTTGATTTGCAGATCTGTATGCAGGTTCGCCTTGAGAAAATAGTGTATGTACGCAGGTTTGACACATTGAAGTAACATATACCTCATAAAATATGCTCTAGCTACTTCTGTTTGCCGTTGCAGTGTTCTGGGTTTTGGCTTGGGTTCTGGTTACTGTTACTGTATTCTGGTTACAATGTCCTGAGAAGTGATTGATTGATTCAATTTTGGTTGGTGCAAAGGAGATTGGTTGATGCAAATATATTTGACGTTTGATTGATGTTATTGATGGATCCAGTCTGAAAATTTATGAAACGTGGTCCTTGGAAGAAAAGAGAAGGTTGTAGCCTTCTGTAGGTCAGCACCTACGTACTAGTAAACAAATCAGCTAGTACAAGAGCTAGGGGGTTGTAGCGCTCTTCCAAGAGAAGCTGGAGAACGGGAGAAGGTTGTAGCCTTCTGCAGGTAGAAGCCTGCGTACTGGTATAAGACTGCACTAGTACAAAAATTGTAAAAGAAGTTTCTTATTAAAAGAAAGATAGAGACGATTGCAGCAGGTGGTTTTCACCCACATTGGGTTTCCACCTTATATCTTGTGTTCATGTGTGTGATTGTCTGTTATGTTTTTACTGCACCTGGTTACTGTTTATATGGTTCTGATGTATAGATTAAAGATCAACATATGATGAATTAACTAAATTATAAGTTTGCAGGGTATACGCTAGTTGCCTTAAGTACTATCGCGTATACACACAAGTTTCATTAACTGAAGTAGCGTATATGAATCTGATTATGGAAATGAATATTATTGACTTGATAATACTGATTCACTCCCCCTCTCAGTATTATTTCCAACAATTGGTATCAGAGCAGGTCCTTCAGAAGAAGCTTGATCACTTGAAGGAAGATCTATCATCATGAGTAACTAAGAAAGAGAGGGATCCATTAGACCACCAATCTTTGATGGGAGCAACTTCGTTTATTGGAAGGTAAGAATCACAACCTATCTTCAATCTCTTGGAACAGATCTCTAGGAAATCGTGGAAGGAGGATATACATTTCCATCAGCAATTCCTACAGAAACGACAGGTAAAAAGCAATATGAAACTAATGCCAAGGCTGCCAATACATTATTGGGGAGTTTGTCACAATCAAAATTTGTGAAAGTTATGCAGCTCAAGAGGGGCAAAGAAATATGGGACAAGATCGTTCTAAGCGCTATGAAGGAGACAATCAGGTAAAACGTGCAAAACTGCAATCTTTTAGAATTCAATATGAAACTCTCAAAATGCACAATGATGAAAGTATAGCTAGTTACTTCTTACGTATAGATGAGATTGTTAATTGCATGAAGAACTTGGGTGAAGAGATAAAAGAAGTTACTTTAGTTGAAAAGGTTTTAAGATCCTTGTCTACTAAGTTTGAATCAAAAGTTTTTGCCATAGAAGAGAAGCAGGATCTTTAGAATATTACTATGACACAGCTGCACAAAATCTTAACTGCTTTCGAAATGAGAATAGGAGGTCCATTAGATATGAGAGAAGCCACATTCAAAGCTTCAAGAAGAGAAGAACTCAATGAATTAGGACATATTTCAGAAGAAGAGGAAGAAGCAAACTTTGTCAAGAACCTTCAATGGGGTTCTGGAAGATTTAGAGGTAAACTACCTTTCAAATGTTTTGCTTGTGGAAGAGTCGGTCATTATGCCGTCAAATGTCCTCATAAAGATAAGCCTAATAAAGGTAAGGAATCAACAAAATGGAATAGAAAACAAAGTGTAAGTAAGAAGAGCTACTATATGCATGAAGATAGTGATGGTTTGTCAGATATTGATGAAGATAATAATGACTATAGACTTCTGATGCCTTTTGAAGATGCTGATTTCTTAGATGCTATAGATGAAGATGATCTTTATGAAGAAATCTCTAAACTCAAAATTTGTTTAGAAGAAAAGAATATGATTATAGATACTCTAACATTCCAACTTGCTGAAAGAGAAAAACATAATGAAAAACTAGAATGTGAAATTGTGGGTCTAAGGAAAGATATTGATAAAACAAAAGCTCTCAATCTCAGATTTGCTAAAGGATCAGAAACTTTAGATGAAATTATCAAAGTGCAACATTCTCCTCTGATAAAGACAGGTCTTGGATATACTGAAGAAGCATCTCAAGCACAGAAGCCGTTAACCTCCACTAAAAGCTATCTTGATGCAGCAAAGAGCAGTGAATAGTTTGACAATCGTCAGCAAAGGCATAAACCAGATCACCAAGTAAATCGGGTTCAATCTACTTCAAGGATGAACAAAAGCTACAACAAACCTCAGGTAAATCATACTCAATCTATTTCAAGAATGAATGTCAATGGAAACTACAATCACCAGGTCAGTAGATTCGATAATCGCAAGAACTTCTTTAATGGCCAATGTTCTTCATGTCATAACTTTGGACACAAAGCTGCTCAATGTGTTGCTTACAAGACCATCATGACCAGAGAAGCACGAAATCAAAGGAATGTGACAAGGATCATGAAAATGACCTACAAGAACTTTTTGCTTCTTGAAAATGAAATAGATTGCTCTATCTGTAACAACTTCGGTCATGAAGATTCTGAATGTAGGAGTAAATTTCGGCAAACATCTCAAAAGGAGCAAACTTCATTGAGTCCCAAAATATGGAGAAAGAAAGAACCGCAAACAGAAAGATGTGGTATAGTCTTGTATGCAGAAGGACAAGAAAATCAGTGGTACATCGACAGTGGATGCTCGAAACACATGACAGGTGATAAAGAAAAACTTCAGTCATATAATGCCTTAGAAAAGGAAAAGAAGGTCTCATTTGGAAATGACACTCCTGCTGTCATAAAAGGTAAAGGGTCTGTTCTTTTAAAAGAAAAAGTTAAAGCTAGGAATGTTATGTATGTTGATGGTCTAAAGCATAACCTATTGAGTGTTAGTCAAATGTGTGATCAAGGAAACGAAGTAGTATTTTGATTAAATGGATGTGTTGTTTGTGAGCTTGATACAGGAGAAATCGTGATCAAAGGCATAAGAACTCCAAACAACTTATACATACTCAAGGGAGGACAACAACAGTGCTATCTGAGCAAAAATGATGAACACTGGCTATGACACAAAAGATTGGGGCATCTAAGCTTCCCTCAAATAAGGAAAGCGTGCAAATTCCAGGTTTTTCGTGATCTTCTTGATATCAACATTCCCGAAAATACAATATGCAAATCATGTCAATTTGGTAAGCAAACCAGAGCACATTTCCCTGAGAAGGAATGATCAGCTAGTAAGCCTCCTGAACTTGTTCATACTGATTTATGTGGTCCATCAAGGAAAAAGTCACCTCGTGGAGAAGAATACTTTATATTGTTCATTGATGATTTTTCCAAAATGTGTTGGATAGGACTTCTAAAGCATAAAGATGAAGTATTTGAAAAGTTCAAAGCCTTCAAAGCTTTGGTTGAAAATGAATCAGATTGCAAAATCAAATGCGTCAGATCTGATCGAGGGGGGGAATTTACCTCGGATAAATTCTTCGACTTTTGTGAAGAACATGGAATAAAAAGAGAATTCTCCACCGCAAGGACTCCTCAGCAAAATGGAGTGGTAGAAAGGATGAACAGAACTGTTCAGCAAATGGCCCGTGCCCTGCTAGATGAGTTTGGAACTCTTGCAACCTTCTGGGGTGAAGCTGCATTTGCTGCCGTCATTATTCTCAACAAAGCAAACGTTCGGGTAAACAACACTCAAACTCCACATGAACTTTGGTATGGTAAGACTCCTACTGTAAAATACTTCAAAGTTTTTGGAAGCAAATGTTACATCAAAAGGACTGATGAAAAACTTGGCAAGTTTGAACC
>APFE031424103.1:73844-92492 GCA_000404065.3 Pinus taeda | reverse complement strand
AAAAAACTGCTAAAAATAGTAAATTGTGCTACAATTACGGAAACTAAAAAACTGAAAGAGATAGTTGCGGGGGTCCAAATGGGATAGGTGGGTGGCCACCAACATCCACCTGGATCCAGTGTTGTGAAAAGCGCGATAAAATCGCGATTTAATGAAAAAATCGCGCTTTTTTCAGGACGGCGATTTAATCGCGATTTTTATTCGAAAAAATCGCATATATTTTTTTTGCCGATTTTTTCAAAAAATCCCGATTTTTCCCAATTTTTTCCCGATTTTTTCGAAAAAAATGAGTTTTGAAAAAAAATGAAAAAAATGAATATTTTTGTACCAAACGATTTTTTCCCGATTTTTTCCGATTTTTTCCCGATTTTTCCGATTTTTTCCGATTCATTCCCCGCGCCGATTTAATCCCGATCGCGCTTTTAACAACATTGCCTGGATCATTGTGAGTAACTTGAGAAAAGCTTTTCAGCCACTTAAAAAATGGATTTGGCTTCAGCTTAAGCGTGTTATGTCAAAGAAAAGTTTTATGAAAGATGAATGAATGACCAAATGAGCCTTCCCTTCCTTTTTGTCGAAATGCCTCCAACGTGCTCATGTGGGTCCATCTTTATTTCCTCCCACTGAATTTCCCTCCAAGGCATGCATATTCTCCATGTGGGCCGCAATTCTCCATGTGTGGCCCCCACGCTCCACTAGTGGCTTGATATTCTCTTCCACCTATAATGTTTGGGACTTGCTTTTAATCAAAAATCCATTTGGGGCCTCTAAACCGACATTTCCTAAGTGCAAACATGAACTAAGACAAAATTTACCAAAATTGATATTTCACTTAGCAATAATGCTAAGTGGGAATATCACTAGGCAATATTAAGGGAGTTCCAATCGCTGGCTCTAAAAGCAATAGAGAATTTGTGAGTAACTTGAGAAAAGCTTTTCAGCTGCTTAAAAAATAGACTTGGCTTCAGCTTAAGCGTGCTATGTCAAAGACAAGTTTTCTGAAAGATGAATGAATGACCAATGAGCCTTCCCTTCCTTTTTGTCAAAATGCCTCCAACGTGCTCATGTGGGTCCATCTTGATTTCCTCCCACTGAATTTTCCTCCAAGGCATGCATATTCTCCATGTGGGCCGCAATTCTCCATGTGTGGCCCCCACGCTCCACTAGTGGCTCGATATTCTCTTCCACCTATAATGTTTGGGACTTGCTTTTAATCAAAAATCAATTTGGGGCCTCTAAACCGACATTTCCTAAGTGCAAACATGAACTAAGACAAAATTTACCAAAATTGATATTTCACTTAGCAATAATGCTAAGTGGGAATATCACTAGGCAATATTAAGGGAGTTCCAATTGCTGGCTCTAAAAGCATTAGAGAATTTGTGAGTAACTTGAGAAACACTTTTCAGCCGCTTAAAAAATGCTTGGCTCTGCCATGAAGAGGTGATAGAGCTTCAAGACAGATAGGCATCATAGAAGGTTGATGAAAATAATGTTCAAGAAGACATACAGAAGATTGAAGAATATCAATTAGGATTTGACAGGAATGCACCTGGCATCCCTAGGGTAAATAGACAAGATATGATGAAATATCAGGCCTTGATCAACTCATGGAAAGAAACTACACCCACTTTAGACATGAGCTTAAATGCGGTAAACAAGAAATGTGCCAGGCTGTGGGAAGGTATCAGACAATTCACATGTGGCCATCATAGTTGTATTTGATCCAACCCAACCCCAAAAGGTGTTTGAGGAATCCAACCAGAGATTGGAGGAGAATGCTAATGCAATGTAACAACTAAAATGTTTGAACCAAGACTCTTTCTTACACTTACTTGCGCCCCCTTTTGAAGAGGTCTTTTGTCTGATGTATTGCCAAAGATTTGCGAGAATTGAACTCAAAGCTGTTGACCAGGCTGTTATAGAATGTGAGCTGGCAATGGATCGAATGTTCCCCGTCCGAACTAAACCAATCAAACAAATCCACAACCGGTGGGAAGTCTATGTAGCCAATAAAGCTAGTATGTCTTTGATGCCACCTCCAACTGCCTGAACCATGGTCAGTTTCCTGCTAGTGTTAGATGCAAATATGATTTCATGATTGAGATCCTGCCCCATCTCATCAAGATGTTGGTGAAGGACGGGGGAAATGTGATTGTAATTCTATAAACGAGGGCTGTGCCCCATTGATTGGAGGGATTGAAAATTTTGTATTGAAGAGAGAAAATAATTTTGTAAGAATTATTCCCTACATAATACTTAATGTGGAGAAGTCATTCCCGGTCAAAACTTTGCTGGAGAAATTCATATGTTTCTTGTACTATCATGTGAGTATTGATTTCTTTGCAATTTAGATTAGAAATATCTTTCCTTTGCGTTCCAGTTAATTAATTAAGATGCTAGTTTCGCTCCATGTTTTTGCATAAGGATTCTTTTGAATTGCGATCTCTATGGACTTGTGTAGCAAGGATTGCAGATTAATAGGTTAATTTGTGTATGTGCTTGTTCTGTTACATAAATAGATAGCTGCTCTTTTATTTCATTAATTCAATACCGTTTAGTTATTTGTATTTCTATTAAATTAGCATATCATTTGTTTTTCTATAGTAAGAGGAGTTTGATACTATATTCTAGTGGATGTGGACAAGCATTCTTGTTCAAAGGGTAACTAACCAGTTTGTAATTATTTCAGCTCAGTTTTATTTACAAACATTCTTGTTTTGAAGGGTAACTGACTAGTCTGTATTTATTTCAACTGTTAAAGCCCATTGAAACTGTTTGCCAGGCTGTCAATCCAGAGGATTCAGCCATCCCAATTAAGGGAGTGTCTAACTGGGCCTCTTTCTTTGGTTGGATCCCTTGACTAATTGGCGGGGCAATTTCCCGTCTCCAATGTGGGCTTGGAGCCCTTTAGGGAGGATGATTGTTTTCAATGATACAAAGATCATCCTCTCGTCAAGGAAGGTTGGAATAACATTCAAAATGCAGACATATATCATCCTCTCATCAAGGAAGGTTGGATTAACATTCAAAATGCATACATATATTCTCTTCAGTAGTGCTGGAATTGACAAGTATTATGCTATGTTGCAGGGGGACCCATCCCCCTAAAAAAAACTTGCATACCCTTCGTCCTCTCGTTCCGATAACTTGTGGACACTTAGGAAACGTCCCCAAATTGTTGGGTATTTCATTGGGGACTCAGGGACTTCCTTGCCGTCCCCAGGACGTTCTGGGCAGATTTCAGGTATGTTATGGACAGATTTCAGGGACGTACTGGAAAGATTTCAGGGATTTTCTGGGCAGATTTCAGGGATAATCTAGGTATATATCTTCAGTTTTGACAATCATGGATATTGATGATTGGACAATGTGATGACTTTTCCCATCCATTATTTTTGTATCTCACAGGATTTTACATGTTGTACAAGTTGCAGCTCAAAACATGGGTGAACTTTTGTAGGATGATGGGTTTCAATTGAGTTTCTAGTAATTTAAATATTGTATTTTTAACAACAAAATTACAATAAGCAAACCTCTATGTCAAGAAAACAGGAAATGCAACATTTCAACGGGCTGATCCTTGTGGTTATTGCTCTTGCTTTTTCTCATTTTTCAGGGCATCTCAGGTTTTACATATTGTACATGGGTTTCCAGGGGTCATTCAAGTCCAATGCTTCTTCCATCCCTACCTCAAAGATTGTCAAAAACAACCAGATACTAGTGATTTGGATTGGGTACTAAATGTTTGAATAAATTCCTATTCAATCACCTTTTTAATGAAATGTGAATCTAATCTCTTTATAGAATCAAAGCATTTTATAGTGGTTTTCAATACAGCTGTAAAAGTTTGCAAAACCTCTTGAGAATGGACTGCCTTTATGCCTAGGATAATCATCATCAACATGAAATATGAAGAAAAACTGCTGTAAAGACAGTTCTCTGTCTCATAGACCGTTCATAGACTTCATTGCAAGTTGACAATAGTTACATTTAAGTTTCCTAAAGCTAAACTGCATTTTACTCATGTCTAGCAGCCAATAAAGGAAAGTCACTCAACACTTTTTAAGTTTCTCGAGACTTTCAGAATGGCAAGTGTAGGGGCTGTGCATAATACTATATAATATAACTTGTTATGCTTATAAGCTTGAAGCAAATACAAATGATAATAGTGACTTTTGAATTATATATATATTTATATATATATATTGCCATCCCCAATCCACCATCTCTTGAAAAATTTGCAGGTGCACTCTAGCTGTCCCGGGGATGTGTACCTCCGTACCGAAAACCAATGCAACATAGGTATTATGTTAAAACTGAGAGAGTGAGATATAACTCAATATCAAGTCTTCCCAAATTTGTTTATAGAACTAGCTACTTCTTTCTTCAAATTCTATTATTGCAGATTGAGGACCAAATCAAGGACCAGCAAACAAAACAATGTTTTCCCTCTTGATGATGGCTAAAAGAATGTCCTCGCAACGATGAATTTTGATTACTCTGCACTATACCCAAAAAATATATGAAATTCTTCGAAAGCAACTAATAGTAACATTCCATCAGGGAGGCAAAAGTTGTGTCATGCAAGATCAAGATCAAAATCATAAAGTCACTATCTGTAGTCGAAGTGTTGATTTGGGGTAGCATCGGATGTGCTCTAGCCACGAAATTTGGTGGAGAGGTTGGGGCACATGAGATCTCCAATACCTAGAAAGGGTTTGGGCAAATTCTAAACAGTTCAGGAGATATTAAAATAATTAATATTTTTAATGGAGTCCCTAAGTCTAAACTTAGGGAAATTAAAATATTAATGTGGATTAATATAAAACTGTGTTAGAATGGTCCAAAAGACATGGATTAGGCCATATCTAATCTTATAGCCATTGATTAGGGACCTAATCTCGGCCGTTGATATGTCAACGAGAAAAGTATAAGAGGGGGATTGAGGGTCACTTGGAGAACACTCCAGATGATCAGTCATTCTATTCTCTAGAGCGGGGTTTGCTAAGAGAGATAAAATCAGTGATTGGAGTTGCAGCTGAGGGGCATTGAGTACAGAAAGATAGAGAGGTAGAGATAGTGCCGGGAGAGCACTACAGGAGCCAGAAAAAGTGACGCAGTAGCAGCCAGGGCTCACGCAAGGCCACGCAGAGGCAGCCAGGAGTTGCGCAGTGCTTCAGAGAGGCCAGCGTTGTTGACGCAGAGGGCCAGAAGGCTGACGTAGGGCCTCCTAAGGCTGACGCAGACCCATTCAGGGTGATGCAGAGCTAGCGCTGGGCAGAGAAAGGCAAACACTGCCTAGAAAGGTAGACACTGGGGTTTCTGGGGCAGATTGGAGCTGAGGAGCTGCCGGAAGGTATATTCGGGGTCTCAGCGAGAACATTTGTCTCAGAATGAGGTACTACTGCCAAGGAAATTCTCTATTGGGTAAAGCCAGAATTGGCACTGAGATTGTACTTTGAAATTGCTTAATAAGAAAACCCTCAGATAGCTGCACCTGTTTTCCCGCATTGGGATTTTCCGGGGACATTGGTCCAAAAATAACGGTGTCATTTGGTGTGATTGTTTCTGTTTCCTTCAGTTGATGATCTGTAGTATGTTGAGCATGCACTAGTGTTTATTTTCAGTATTTACATTGTAAATAACTTGTTAAATAACGGAACAAGTAGGTAGGAATAAATCAGTAAAGTGCATGGAGGGTTTCTAACTAGTAGACTTAGAAACTTCAACACAAAGGTTTCATAGAGCCAATTCTAGGAATGCAACAATATGTCCTTTGATCTGATGATACTTTTCTTAATTTATGTTATCTACATTTATGTTTGCATTTATTGGCTTTTCCAATTTTAGTATCTTTTTTGGTAAAAGGGTTTATGGGTATGCATCAAACATTTCTCCTTTGCTCTTGGTTTATGTTGAAAAGTGCTTGCGAAGTATTTTCTGTCAGCAAATGGTGCAAGTGGCTTTTCCTTGACATTATTTATCTCCTGACCCATTTGCTGTATATACTATATACATATTTGAAGCTTGATTCAATGATTTGTTATCTCCAGCATTTCCCCTTGGGTAGTTTCAAAGAGCTTTTATTTTGCAAATGATTACAAAATTCCAAGTCGAGCAATGAGTTATGAACTTCTGCAATCACACTGTATCAATCCTTGACATAATTAAAAAATCAAACATTTCAGCCC
Organism: Pinus taeda; assembly: GCA_000404065.3. Lineage (NCBI taxonomy): Eukaryota > Viridiplantae > Streptophyta > Pinopsida > Pinales > Pinaceae > Pinus > Pinus taeda. The sequence goes on along the minus strand of APFE031424103.1, from coordinate 86,298 downwards.
CTTCGCCTTATAATGGGGTACTTTTGGCATCTGTAGGAGCAATTGCTAGTTTATCTTCTGTATGGACTGTATTCATTGTAACTTTAGATGGCATAAGAGTATCTAAGATAAGAAAATATTTAGAAGTCATTTTAGTCTAACTTTATGCCAACAATGAATATATACCTTTGTTAAGAACATCTATGGCAGTCACTGACATGAATTATCTTATATGCTAGGTTTTGTACCAAAGGCAAAGGACTGCTTCAGGTGGCTTAAAGATTAAAGATGTAAATGATTTGCTGGATCGATTGGCAGCAGCTGAAAATAGGTGCACTAATATTCCTTTGTTTGACTCTAGTTTGTATCATGTCTGAACTATCAACTAAGTTGATTGCCCAGTTTTGAAACAAATAAAATAGACAACTGAATAGGCTAAGTATCATGATTTGTACTCTTTTCAATTTGACATTTTCTATATCATCTACTAGTTAAGCAGCTCACAGGACGTGCATTCCTCATCAAATGAATCAAGTTGCTCAATACAATGTGCAGAAGTAAGAAGACAATGCGGCTTCACATGTTCTGACTTTTAGATTGTATCAAGCTGCATTTTCTTCAGATGTCAGGAAGTGTGATAGCTAGCTACTTGGAAAAAAAAAAAAGTATAGAAAAGGAAACCAATGATGAGGCATAATCAAGTATCTCTCCATCGTCTGTCTATGCTTTGCAGAAACTTCCTGCTTTACTGACAACCTTGTGTGCTTAAGAGCTATTGATCCCATGTCAATATATACAGTTATCTCGGAGCTTACTACTTTGATAAATGTTTGAATCTTAGTCACCCGGTTCGAGTTTGACGAGCTTAAAATTCAACATTCTAAATTTTGATTATAAAATTCGGCATTAGATTCGACAACTTTCAAATTTAAATTTATATATAATAAAATCTATTCAATATAAACAAATAACAAAAATAAAATAACTATTACATAGAAAATATATAAAATGGTAAATCAGTTAATTTATTTGCCTAATCATTTCATTTTTGAGTCCACATTTAATTCTATTTAAAATTCTACATACAAGAACAAATATGTTCGAATTATCTTGAAGGGCAGCAAGCTTGGAACTTGAAGCTTCATTCCGGTGACTTAGGTTAGAATTACACACATATGCAATTGCTGATTCTCAATAATGCAGATAGGAGAGAGATTCAATATGATTCCTTGATGTAAAAGTCTGATAAACACTACACAGCATAGTCTCAACAAGGAAGACGTAAGTGACTCCCATACACCTAATCATCAGTGCATGACATAATTAACTTAAGTAATCATAACACACCTTTAGAACATTACTCTATTACATCGTGGCTTTATTACAATGTAAAGTACCCCTATCTTAAAATTCCTAGTCAAACCGTATTACAAGGCAAGGGTGTTATACCATATAATGTAATATCCTCTGTTAATGATAATATCAAATGCAGGTGCTCGCTCAAAAACATAACCTACTTGGACCAAACTAGTTGTAGAAATTGTTTGCAACCTACCTCTAAGTAGTGCTCCATACCTAACTAATCAACTGGTCGGTTCATTAGCCTTAGTAACCAAACCGGCCAATAAACTTGATTCATGCTCTTGCAGACCTAGGGCATCAAGCTGGTCATAAAACCGACCGGTTCATTACCAGAGCGGTTTAGGGTGTTCAGGACCATCGATGACGGTTTTTTAGGTGGTTTTGGAGGAAATCCCAAGTGGTTTTCCTTTCAAAACAGACCCTCTTGACCATAAAACCAACCCTCCCCCTCTTAAGCCCTAAACCAAAAACCTAAATCAACCTTAGCATCGCTGGCAATCAATGGTAGTGTTTAATTCTTAAAGTAAAAGGACCCTTTTACTTAAATTTTTTACGTTACCATGAAATGACTCCGGATGTTTGAGATTCGTTTCGACCTCATTAGATTTCATTTGGAGAAACTAGAATTTTAGATCTCACCCAAAATCCAACAAAATTAATGGTTTTCAGGATTTCAAGATTTTGGGGATTGCAATGTTTCCATTTGATACTATCATGCGTGAGGGCATGAGATTGACATTTGATCAAGAGAATGAAGCCCTTTAAGTACCATGACATTAGTCGTGTTGATTGTTGAACTTCACTGATGTTGGTGGTATTGGTTGTTGAACTCTTCTACCATGGCCTTAACAAAAAGGTACCCTTCACTCAAAGGAAAATAATTGGTTAGGCATGCTAAGCTTTTTGTTAAAATTGGCAACTAGGGCCAAACTCCATATGGTTCACCTCATTTATGGCAGTTGATATTTTTCTTGGATTGCTCTCCTCGAGAGGTGTAGGATTGATCTAATGATCAACCGATTCCGACATGTATTCATGGAGATATGAATTTATTTGTATTCTTGACAATTTGTCAAGGTCGGCCATCGAGCAAAATAGTCATTTTCACCCCCAGCTTATCTTCAACGTTGCATATAAAAGGAGGAGACCTTGTGGCATTATTTCACTCATCTCATTGCACATCCTTCTCTCTCTCCTCTCGATTGGGTTTGCACAAAGGAGCAACATCTCTCTCACACGTGTGGCTGGAAGAAGGGTTTTTTGATTAGGGCAATGTTGACCTAGGTTGACCGAAACTGCAAGGTGTCATTTTGACCAGCATTGACCAGTGTGGACTCCTCTTTGACTGCGGATTGGGTTAGGTTGCCTCTCCTTGGCAGGCCGCATTTCTGAACAAATGTTTTGATCACTCTTTGACCACACTTTGACCAGTGTGGATTGTCAAAGAGCTGATCGCAGGTTTGACTAGATGTTCAGTGAAGTTTGATTGAATTTTCAGACTGTTTTGGGTTGACTCTTCTTGCTGTTGGAGGCCAAGTTGACCGTGCGTTGACTAGAGATCAAATATGATTTGTTTGACTAGCTTTGACTTTTCTGATTAGGGTTTTGCAGTCGCTGTCATAAAATTACAGAATTGTATATTTGTACTATCTCTTTCTTTGCTGAATTATTGAAGAATATAAGAAGAATTGATCAAGGGTTTCCCCACATTGGGGTTTGTCCTTGGCTGGTGCCACATCTTGTGTCCTCTTGTCTTGGCTTGTCTTCTACTGTTTATATTTATGTTCTATCTGCATTTTACTATCATGCTGATGTGATTGCTATTCTGGAAATTGATATTGCGCTATAATAAGAAATTTGAAGTAAATTGCTCCTAAGCATAGAACATACCAAAATTAACATGGTATTAGAGTAGAGGTGAAGACAAAGCCCAAGCAAGAGTGAAAGAGCAATCACCGAAGACAGTTGGAAAGGACAAAAGGCTCAATAGGTTCCTCATCCAACTTTCCGGTCGAAGACAAGCTTTGTGAGAAGTCTGACTATCACGGATGGAAAATGTCTCTTGATCTGACATTGGAAGAACAAGAAGTGTTGGACTATGTGAAGGGCAATTCCCGGAGCCTCCATCAAATGCAATGACTGCTACAAATAACAAGTACACTAAGGGTGAAGTGAAAGCGAAGAAAGATTATCAGAGATTCGATTGACAAGCGTCTGGTGTTCTACATCTCCGATTTGAACACCTCCAAGGAGATCTATGACAGATTGGTAAGCATGTTTAAATTTAGTGATGCAAATCAAGTTTTGTTCCTCAAAAAGAAGTTGAAGGATATTAAGAAGGGCAAGGACAAGGATATTCAATCCTACTTCTTAAGGATCACTGAGATCAAGAATGATCTTCTATTGATTGGAGAAGTTATTCCTGACAGGGAACTAACTATCACTACCCTTGGAGGGCTCCCATCCGAATGGTATATATTTAAAATCACTCTTCTCAATAATGATTGAATTTCGCGGTTTGAAGAGTTGATGTCGAGATGCATTCAAGAAGAGACAAGGATGGTGGAGCAAGAAATGCCTTCAAATAGAGGCAACCCCGCTGCTTTCTCCTCTCATGCCAAAAGGAGAAATACTTCTAGGTCTAAAGGTCATTTCAAAGGAGAGCCCAGATCGAAGGGTGGAAGGAAGGGAAGATGCTTTGTTTGCAATAAATTTTGCCACTATGCGAGGGAGTGTCCAAATAGAAAGGACACATCACATGATGACGGTCACAATCACTCCAGGGGAAACTACAACAACAATCAAAGAATGGTAGGTTCAATGGCAAAGGAAAGAGGAATGCAGGAAATCATGGAAATGGTCAGCCCTCCAAGAAAGCAAGGAACTCCAGGTATGAAGAATCAAATGTTGCTAACAGTAAGCAAGATGAGTATTATCTTATATCGATTCTCTCCACTACCTCTCCTTCAGACTCATTGGGAAATTGACTTATTGATAGTGGTGCCTCAAGGCACTTCACTGGTTACAAGGAAGCTCTCTGTAATTTGATAGAGAAGGATACGAACTTGGAGATTATTCTTGGAGACAGTGCCACCTATCCTGTAAAGGGTGTAGGGAATGTTACCCTTCAATTAAATCAGGGTAACATGATCCACTTGCAAGAAGTCTTATATGTAGCTAATCTAAAGAAGAACCTGGTGTCCATTTTGGCAATGGAAGACAAAGGCTACAAGGTGGCATTCATCAATGGAAAGGTACGTGTTTGGAAAAATAATTTTAAAGATGCTTTTACTCTTGGGTCTTGGGTTGACTCTTTATATCAAGTTGGAGGAAGTCCATTGGGGGCCATGTCTTGCGACACATATCTACAATCTGAGCTATGGCATCGAAGGTTTGCCCACCTTCATTATAAGGCTCTACCCGATGTAAGATAAATTGTGACAGGGATGCTTGAGTTCAAAGTAGAGCATGAAGGTGTATGTTCGGGATGTGCCGAAGGAAAACTTAAAAGGGGACCATTCCCCTCAAGTAATAGTAAGACTTCATATATATTGCAGTTGGTCCACTCCGACATATTTGATATGATGCCGGTAAACCCTTTGGGAGGATATCTATATTATCTCACTTTTACAGATGATTATTCTATCAAGACTTGAAGCTATTTCTTGAAAAGGAAGGATGAAGTGTTCATCTGGTTCTGTCACTTCAAAGCCTTGATCGAAAATCAAACTGAGAAGAGAATCAAGATATTAAGGACTGATAATGGGACCGAGTATGAATCCAATGAGTTCCATGACTTTTGCAAAGAAGTTGGAATTAAGAGGGAGACCACTACACTATACACTCCTGAGTAGAATGGTGTCGCTGAAAGGAAGAATTGTAGGATTGTGGAAGCTGTTCGTGCCATGCTCCATGATCAAAGGCTTCCGAAGTTTCTAGGGGTCGAAGTTGCGAACACCGCCGTATATATTCAAAACCGATGCCCTCATCAAGCATTGGACTCCAAGACTCTCGAAGAAATGTTCACTGGTAAGAAACCCAATGTCTCTCATTTTAGAATTTATGGAAGTCCCATATACTTTAATGTGCCGAAAGAGAAAAGAAGCAAATTGGGTGCATCTAGAAAGAAAGGAATCTTTGTGGGATATAGCGAAAATTCTAACGGCTATATAATTTATGTAGTTGGTCAAAGGGAAGTTGAGATAAGTCATGATGTCACCTTTGATGAAGATATGGCTCTTAGCAAGGTTGACAATCTTCATATTCCAAGGAAGGATAAAAAAAAAGGCTGACACGAGGAAGCCGGATGAAAAAGAAGATGAAACGATGCCGGATGTTGAAGAACCTATGAATCCTATTGATCCTCCTCCTCAAGAGACCTCCTCCTCTAGGAAGAGGCCCTCATGGCTTAGGGGGACTCTTGAAGATGCCGAGAGACATATTGCACCCAGAGGGACTTTCCTTGAAAGCAAGAAGCCGACCAGGTATCAGGGATACTTGACCATTATGAGCACCGTCATTCAAAACGAGCCTACATCATTCGAACAAGCCATGAAGCATCAATTATGGAAAGATGCTATGAATGAAGAATACGAGTCCATCATGAAGAATGATGTCTGGGATGTGGTCCCCAGACCCCAGGACAAATCAGTTGTCACCTCAAAATGGCTTTACAAAATCAAGCATGGAGCTGATGGGAGTGCTGAAAAGTATAAAGCTCGCTTTGTTGCTCGAGGCTTCTCTCAAAAGGAAGGTGTGGATTATGATGAGATATTTGCACCTGTTGCCCGATATATCACCATCCACTCGATCATAGCTCTTGTTGCTTTTCAAGGATGGAACCTACATCAGATGGATGTCAAGACCACTATCTTGCATGGTTCGATTAAAGAGGAAGTCTATGTGGAACAACCCTCGGGGTTTGAGATTCATAATCGGGAATCTCATGTATGCAAGTTGAATAAGGCTCTCTATGGGCTGAAGCAAGCATCCCGACCTTGGTATGAGAGGATCAATAGCTATTTAATGAAGCTGGGATTCACTAGGAGTGAAGTCGATCCGAACCTTTACTTTAAGGTTGAAGATGATAAGCCTCTCATACTGGTGCTATATGTGGATGACCTCTTTTTGACTGGTGCAGACCCTCTCATTCACAAATGTAAGAGGGAGTTGGCTTCTGAAATTGAGATGAAGGACCTAGGATTGATGCACTACTTCCTAGGATTGGAGCTCTGGCAAAAGCTAGGAGAAATTTTCCTATCTCAAGGAAAATACGTGGTGAAGATATTGGAAAGATTTGGAATGGTGGACTGCAAGCCAGTGACTACCTCGTTGGAGCGTAAATTCAAGAAGTTATGTGGTAGTGCTGTCGGACCTGAATTGGGAAATGCTTTTGAGTATCATCAACTCATAGGAGCATTGATGTTCTTGGCAAACTCCCGTTTGGATATATGTTTTGCAGTCAACACGTTGAGCCAATATATGGTTGAGCCTCATCGCTCACATTGGGTTGGTGCCAAGAATCTTTTGAGATATCTTCGGGGCACAATCACTCATGGACTGAGATACATTGTCGGAGATGTGAGGTTGCATGTTTATTCCGATGCTGATTGGGCAGGCAGTGTGGTGGATCGCAAGAGCACTTCTGGGTGTTGTTTCTCTTTGGGTTCTGCTTCGATATCCTGGATGAGCAGGAAGCAAAAGTTGGTGGCTTTGAGCACCGCTGAGGCCGAATACATTGCTGCGAGTATGGCCTCCTGTGAAGCTGTCTGGTTGAGGAAGCTCTTTAGTGAGTTGTTTGGACATACGCTGGATACTACCTTGATCCTCTACGACAACCAGAGTGGGATTCATTTATCAGAGAATCTTGTATTTCATGATCGCTCTAAGCACATCAATATCAGGTACCACTTTATCCGGGATATGGTACAACGAGGAGCAATAAGGCTCCATCATATTGGGACTGATGAGCAGGTCGTCGAGATTTTGACGAAGTCCCTAGGAAAGGTCAAATTCTTGACTTTCCGAGAACGACTAGGAGTCGTGGAGAGACCCTCTTATGAGGGTCTTGTATGATATGTACATTGAGCTCTGGAAGCTCCGGGGGGCTTGGGGTATTTCTTGGAGCGATGAGTAACCATAGGGTGAGTGGTTCAACCTTCTCCTAGTGGTTTGCTATGTACAGGGTGAGTGGTTCAGCCTTCCCCTGTGATACCTCGTGGCGACATGTAGGCAGGATGAGTGGTTCATCCTTCTCTTGCTGAGACATCCTACCCATGCAGTCTAGGACTCATGGGAAGTACCTCTCATATGGCCAATGAGTAGGTAAATGAGGATAGGGACCATAGTACTACCGATGGACGCATCCTGTACTATCATACTCCCTATGCTAGGATGATATTGATCTGGGATCAATTGGAATTGACTTCGGGTCAGTAAGAGTGGTATGAGACACTCTATTTGGAACTGATTTCAGATTAGTAAGAGTGTTATGACACTCTCTCTTTATTGGAACTGACTTCGGGTCGGTGAGAGTGGTATGAGACACTCTCTTTTATCTAGGACTGACTTCAGGTTAGTAGAGAATGGTATGATACATTCTCGATCACTTCTTCTTCTTCATAATTCAGTAGAGCAAAGTAGAGCAGTGCATTGATGGCAGAGATAGTATCGACAGATAGATGGATTAGCAGATTGAGTTCTCCCTAGTTGAGAGGGAGTGTTAAAATTGGCAACTAGGGCCAAACTCCATATGGGTCACCTCATTTATGGCAGCTGATATTTTTCTTGGATTCTTCTCTCCGAGAGGTGTAGGATTGATCTAACGATCATCTGATTTCGACATGGATTCATGGAGATATGAATTTATTTGTATTCTTGACAATTTGTCAAGATCGGCCAACAAGTAAAACAATCATTTTCAACCCCAACATATCCTCAACGTTGCATATAAAAGGAGGAGACCTTGTGGCATTATTTCACTCATCTCATCTCACATCCTTCTCTCTCTCCTCTTGATTGGGTATGCATAGAACATACCTAAAATGAACATGGTGTCGGAGCTGAGGTGAAGGCACTTCCCAAGCAAGAGTGAAAGAGCAATAACCGAAGACAGTTGGGAAAAAAAAGGATCAATGGATTCCGCATCCCTCTTCAAATTCACCAAGGGTGAAGTCGAAGCAGAGAATATTATCAGAATGGCATAGCGAAAGATGGCCTACCTAAAGATCACTTCTTTGGAAGACCGGATCTCAGGGTGGAAGGAAAGGCAGATAACTAGGTCAGCCATTATGCGAAGGAGTGTCCGAATGGCAGGGACACATCATTTGATGATGATAACAATCATTCCAGGGACATCTTCAATGATCAAAGGAATGACACTTAATGTAGGTCATCAAGGAAATGGCCTACTCTTCAAAGAAAGCAAGGAACCTAGGTATGAAGAATCAAATGTTGTTTCTGATAAGATAAAGAAGCATTATCTTGTATTGACCCTCTCCTTCAGATTCTTTGGGAATCTGGGTTATTGATTGTAGTGCTTCAAGGAACTTCAGCGGATAGATGGGTGCACTCTCTAATTTGGTAGAGATGGAAACAATCGTGGGATTATACTTGGAGCTGATGCCACCTATCCCACAAAGGGTGTAGGGAATGTTAAGCCTCAATTGAATGAGGGTAACTCGATTCATTTACAGAATCCCTTTTATGTACCTGATCGCAAGAAGAACCTGGTGTCCATCTCGGAAATGGAAGTCAAAGGTTTCAGCATGGCATTCATCGATGGAAAGGTACGTGTTAAAAAAAATTAGAATTTTCGAAGATGCTTTTTCTCATGGGTTCTGCGTTGGCAATTTGTATCAAGCTGCAAGATGGCCCATTGGGGATCATGCCAATTGAAATATTGCAGCTATAACACCGGAGGTCTACCTATGGGGCCCTACCCGATGTGAGTCAGATGGTGATAGGGATGTCTGAATTCAAGTAGAGCATGAAGGTACATGTTTTAGATGTATCGAAGGAAAATCTTATAAGGGAACCATTCCCCTCATGCAACAGGTCCACAGGTTTGGAACAACTTGAGGAGTTTGAGATTCATGATCGAGAATCTCATGTATACAGGTGGAAGAAAGCTCTCTATGGCTTGAAGCAAAACACCTCGGGCGTAGTATGAGAGGATTGATAACTGTTTGATGAAGCTGAGATTCACTAGGAGTGAAATCGATCCAAACCATTACTCGAAGGTTGTGGATGATAGACCTCTCATATCGGCACCCTATGAGGACGACCTATTTCCGACAGGTGCAGACCCTCTCATTTGCAGAAGTAAGAGGGAGTTGGATTATAGATGTGGAATGATAAATTGCAAGCCTGTGACAACCTCAAGGATCTTAACTTTCAGAAGTTATATGGTAGTGATGTCGGACTCGATTTGGGAAATGTCTCCGAGTTTCATAAACTCATTCGCCTTGATGTTCTTGGTGAACTTCCCTCCAAACATATGTTTTGCAGTTAGCATGGTGAGCTCATATTTGGTTGAGCCTCATTGGATTGGTGCCAAGAATCGTCTGAGATATCTTTGGGGCACAGTCCCTCATGGATTGAGATATACTGCCGGAAATATGAAACTGCATGATTATTCAAATGCTGACTGGGTAGGCAGTGTGGAGGATCGCTAGAGCACTTCTCAGTGCTGGTTCTCTTTGGATTCTGCTTCGATATCATGGATGAGCAGGAAGCAGAAGTCGGTTGCTATAAGCACCATCGAGACCGAATACATAACTACGAGTATGATCTCGTGTGAAGCTGCATGGTTGCAGAAGCTCTTAAGTGAGCTGTTTGTACACATGATGAATACCATTGTGATTCTTTGTGACAACTAGAGGTGGGATTCAATTATTGAGGAATCCCGTATTCGATGATTATTCCAGCAGATAGACATCAGATATGGCCTTATCTGGGATATGGTAAGTCGATGAGCAAGGAGGCTCCGTTGCATTGAGACTGATGTACAGGTCGCAAACATTTTGTCAAAACCCCGAGGAAAGGCCAAATCTGTGACTTTCCCGAACGATTTGGAGTCGTTGAGAGACCTTCTTATAAGGGTCCTGCATGTTGCATGCATTGAGCTCTGGGAGCTCTGGGGGGCTTGGGGTACTTACTGGAGCAACATACGACCACAGGGCGACTCACCCTCCTCTGGTGGTGCACTATGTACAGGATGACATGTTCAACCTTCCCCTGTGATACCCTGTGGCGACTGTGGAACAAAATGATTAGTTCTCCTGTGGGCCGGGATGATTAGTTCTCCTGTGGAAACTGTGGAACAGGATGATTAGTTCTCTTGTGGGCCGGGATGATTGGTTCTCCCTTGGCAACTGTGGAACAGGATGATTAGTTCTCCTGTAGGCCAGGATGATTAGTTCTTCGTGGCATCCACTGGACAGGATGATTCGTTCTCTTGTGGACAGGATGATTAGTTCTCCTGTCAAGGCATCCTACCCATGCAGTCTGAGACTCATGGGAAGTACCTCTCATTTGATCAATGAGCAGGGAAATGAGCATAGGGACCATAGTAGTTCTATCGATGGACGCATCGTTGTATCTACCATACTCCCTATGCTAGGATGACCTCCATTGATCTGGGATTAGTATGAGTGGTTTGAGACACTCTTGTGATATTGATTTGGGATCAGTAAAACTGACTTCGAGTCAGTAAGAGTGATGTGACACACTCTCTTCAGATGAAATTGACTTCGGGTCAGTAGAGAATGGTATGAGACATTCTCGATCAATTCTTCTTCTTCATGGTTCAGCAGAGCAGAGCGAAGCAGAGATCAACAGAGCAGAGCTCAATAGATTAGAGCAGAGCAGAGCAGTGTAGGGCAATGATGGCAGAGATAGTACAGTCGGACATATGGATCAGCGGATGGAGTTCTCCCTAATTGAGAGGGAGTGTGAAAATTGGCAACTAGTGCCAAACTCCATGTGGGTCATCTTATTTTTGGCAACCGATATTTTTCTCGGATCCCTCTTATCGAGAGGTGTAGGATTGATCTAAATATCATCCGATTCCGATAAGTATTCATGGCGTTATGAATTTGTTTGTGTTATAAGACAATTCATCATGGTCGGCCAACAACCAAATAAACTTCACGTGTGCTCAACGTTTTGGTATAAATAGAGGTGGCCTTCAAGTCATTTCAACACATACTTGGGATCTCTTCCTCTTTCTACTTGTCTTTGGGTTTTAGTAGGAGGAGAGATCCTAAGGGATAACGCTGCCTTGATCTAGAGGGTAGAAAGTCGGAACTGTCAGAACTGCCGGAAAAGCCGGAACTGCTGAGAAAGCCAGAACTGCTGGGAACAGCTGGAAAAGCCGGAACTGTCGGAACTGCAGGAACAGTCGAAAAAGCTGGAACTGCTGGAAAAGCTGGAACTGTTGGAAAACCTGGAACTGCTGGAAAAATTGGAATGGCTGGAAAAGCCGGAAAAGCTGGAACTGTTGGAAAAATTGGAATTGCTGGAAAAGCTGGAAAAGCCGGAAAAGCAGGAACTGCCAGAACTGCCGGGAACAGCCAGAACTGCGGAGCTGCCAGAACTGCCAGAACTGCCGGGAACTGCTGGAACAACTGGAGCATCTGTCTTCGAGGGAGAGCAACATGCAAAGGACAACTAACTAACATTGGGACAATTGTATGGTACTTAGTAGCAAATACACCAAGCATGCAATGTTACAACTAGCATGCAAGGGACAACTAGCATGCAACAACAAGCATGCTAAGGGCAACAAGCATGCTAGGGACAACAAGCAAGCAAGGTGCAACCAACATATAGGTCAGGATGGCAACATGGTGCAACAATGGCACATAATGCAATACAATGATGGGTACAGTCATGATTAATGAAGCATGATGAGATGCAGCATAGTGATGATGGGTGCAACATGGTGCAGCGCGGTGCTGTGCAGCATGATGACGAAATGCAGGTCAACGATAGGTGAAGGAGTCACCTTGGAGAATCAGTTGAAGCAACATGTCTTCAACTGATCTCATGTATCATCTTCTTAGAGATTATCTATGCTCTTATCTAGATAAGTCAAAGTGTTGACTTCTGT
>APFE031424103.1:48359-65936 GCA_000404065.3 Pinus taeda | reverse complement strand
CTATCTATATTCTAATGCTGTGTGTTTGGAAACATGAATGAAAATCTTTAAAATTATGTGTTTTTATAAAAAATAAATATTTAATGTATTTTTTACAACGACCGAGTCGTTGAAATCGAGCCGGCCGAGTCGATATCGAGTCGGAGTCGACCCTCGGCCGAGTCGGAGTCTGAGTCGGAGTTTTAAAACATTGCTCTGCGTCACCCCTTCCTTGCTGCTTTCTTCTAGGAACAACTTCTGTCACTTGGGATAGTTGTTTTTGCTGCCGCTGTTTTGCTCGGTTGATGCCTTCAGTTATACTGTGATCTGCAACTTCGCTCCGATACCATGTTGGAATTTCTAAGTCTATCCGTTAGAAATTCTTCCTGTACTATTTGATTTATTTCTTCCTACTTGTTTAGTTACTTAACAAGTTATTTACCATGTAAATATTGAAAATAAATATAAGTACAATATCAACACATACAGATCATCAACTGAAAGAAACAAGCACACAAGTGACACCGTTGTTTTTGGACTAATGTTCCCGGAAAAACCCAATGCGGGAAAACCAGTGCAGCTATTCAGAAGGTTTTATTATTATGCAGTTTTCAGAATATAACCTGGGTGCCATAATGGCTCACCCAACAGAGAATCCCTCGGCAGTAGCACCTTTCAGTCAGAGACAAATATTCGGGGTGAATCATTGCATGAACGATCCCATAGCAACAATACAACTTTCTGCTGCTCTACGTCACCCTGATAGGGACTGCGTCACCCTATACAGGTCTCCAGCTCCAATCTGTCCCACGAAAATCTCCCAACACTGCCTCTAGGGCCAACGTCAGCCTCTCTGGCATAGCGTCAACCTATCTGGCCCAGCGTCAGCTTCTCGGGGCTATGCATCAGCCTCTGAAGCCTCTGCGTCTTACACACTAGCCCTATTTGGCTCTGTGCAGCTCCTGGATGCCTTTGCTTGGCCTCTAGCTGGCTCTGCGTCAACCTCTCCCGGCTTATGTGCTGATTCTCCCGGTACTATCTCTGCCTCTCTGCTATGTATTCACTGCGCCTTCGCTGCAACTCGGATCACTTCACTCAATTTCCTCAGCAAACCCTGCCCCATAAAATCAAGTTCTTGATCTCTCTTTGTGTGTTCTCCAACTGACCCTCAAGCCTTCTCTTATACTTTTCTCGTTGGTCCATCACCGACCACGATTAAATCTCTAATCAACGACTAATATTAGATTTGGCTTGATCCATGACTTTTGGACCATTCTAACCCAGTTTTATATTAATTCACATTAATATTTTATTTTTCCTAAGTTTAGACTTAGGAACTCCATTAAAAATATTAATTATTTTAATATCTCCCAAATTGGTGAGATTCTGCCCAAACCATTTTTGGGTCTTTTGGAGATCTCATGTGCTTTAGCCTCTCCACCAATTTTCATGGCTAGAGCACATCCGATGCTTCCCCAAATCAACATGTTCTCTTTCTGAGAGGACACTGTGTTGCATAGTGACTGAGTTCACCACACCTGAAGCTTTTGATCTTCGAAACATCTTTCTTCTTCTTCCATTGCTCTTGCTGCCCCTTGGATGCGAGGGCTGCATTCTCATCCTCCTCCTTGGGCTTCGACCCACTGCTGCTGCTTCTGTTGAGTTTACACTTGACCAAGTCCCTCCTTAGCTACTCTTGCTTAAGAGCTGCCCACATCTCATCGCAGTTTGGCAAAGACGCCCTGCCCAGGAGCTTTGGACAAAGATTTGCCACTCCTTAGATACTGAATTTAGGGCCAATCTTACCATCTCAGAACCTTGAGGTGTTGACCCCACAACTGCCAATTCATCTTGAGTCTCCTGAAGCTTCATGAGGAACGAATCAATTGTTCCCCCTTTTGTATTTGCGTGGATCTCATCTTCTGCTCCAAGTACATCTTCCGCTGTTCGGAAGATCCTTGATACAATGTCGACAATGCATCCCACATCTCCTTGGTAGTGTTTCTGCCAACTATGTGATAGAATATATGATCCTTTACTTCGTCGAGGATCATTCTTTTTGTCTTCGCCATTTCTCCCTTGTACTTCTTGAGCTGATCTGGATCTGTGGGCTCAGCTACCACGCTGTCGACGTAGACTTTGAGAAAATGCTCATCCTGAAGGCATGACATCCTTGCCTTTTAGATCACATAGTTGGATGCCCCATCCAACCTATCTTGATCTCTCAGTCCACTGGCTGCCATCTCTGCTAATCAAAATGTCAAATGACCTCCTCTCTCCCGCTGCTGCTCAACAAATGAGAATTCGAATACCTTGGCTAGGAATTCTCTGAGGAAGATTTCACTCAAGTGTCTCTCTTCATCCTTGTGACGTCTTTCTACCCAACAACTGCTTGCAGAAAACTGCGTTACACTAGAAACCCCTCTTCGCTGAAGCTTTTGTTGTGCTGCTCCCTCTGTCGCTGACAAATCTCGAACTGGAAATCTTACCTTTCCATCGACTCACTCACAGAGAGATTACTGCGACAATCTTTCCCTCTTGGACTGAATTGCGTAAACCCTTTGGGGATTCGAATTGTTGCCTCTGCAGGAATTTCAAATTCCCTTCTTCCTTCAGCACCGGATCTACCGACTTTGTGCTTCTTACTCCACCTACAACTCTGATACCATGAGAAAATTCCAAAACTTGGAATCCCAACTGCAGTAAACTGATGTTCCTTCTCTTACTTGTTTAATCCATGCAAGTTATTTAGGGTGTTCTACTATAAATATTTTATATGCGGAAACAAGAAGCTGAACAGGAAAGAGATACAACACACATCTACACAGTTATTTTTGGACAAATGTCCCCGAAAAAACCAATGCAGAAAAACCAGTGCAACAACTGCGGGTTTATTATTAAGTAGTGGTAATTTCTGAGTACAATTTGTTGGATGCCCAACTGGCTATCCGATACAGAGAAAAACTGGACAAAACAAGTAGTGAGATGCTCTCCCCCTGTCACTGGAAGAATCTAACCCTGATCTCGCTGGAAAGAGTCTTTGTGTCCCTTCTGCGTCAGCCTCTTTGTCACCTCTGCTGGGGACTGTGTTGCTCTTCCTTTTGATCCTCTGTTGCCCAGAAACTTCGATTTCCAGTTTCCGGTTCCACACCACAACTCCCGACTTCTGAAACTCAATTTCCTCGACAGGAAATTCAATCTCCCTTTAGGCTTGGCGTTGCCACTGTGTCAACACTACGCGGGCCAGCGTCAGCCTCTCTCTGGACGTCGTTCTGTCCTCTCTGGCCCAGGAAAAGACTCCTCACTAGATACTATCCCTGCCCCTCTCTGCAATAGATCACTATTGAAAATCTCTACAGCAGCTGCTCTACTTCAGAAATTCGAACTTCCGATCCCTCCTCTGTGTGTTCTCCAAGTGTCCATCGATGTCCTTCTTGTAATCCTCCAGTTGAGAACCAACAACCTAGATTAGATTCCAATCAATGGCTCAGATCATTTGGATTCGATCCTTGTCTTCTTCTAGAAGTTACACCAACAATTTAGATTAATACCCATTAATTATTTTAATTTCCTAAGTTTAGACTTAGGGTCCCATTAAAAATAATTAATTATTTTAATAAAACTGTCTCGAGGTGGAGTTTTCCAAAATGATTTCTACGTATTGGAGAATGCATGTGTCTAAGTGCCCCTGCAAATTTTGAGACTTAGAGCACACCTGATGCTACCAGAAATCAGCACTAGTCACCCTTTTCCATTGATGTCAAAGGGGGAGAGATACCTGGAAGGAACAACAAAGAGAGAGAGATGCAGGATGCAACATATCTTGATATGATTGGTGCGTTGGCATCAATGACAAAGCGGGAGACCGTTGAATAGGTTGTCATTGATGTCAAAGTGGGAGCAAGTGCAGGATGAGATGCAGGAGCAGGTGCAGTAGTGCAGGCTGGTGTAGGATGCAAAGTACGTGCAAATAATTATGATGCAGGTGATGTTCTAAGGTCATGGATATTCTTGGTTTTGCAGTTAGATGATGCAAGGTGTTGAAACCCTAACCATTGAATGAAACCCTAAGCTTTAGGGTTTGGTTTCTTGGACGATGAGCGCACCCCGCAGTTGTTGGTGTTTTACGAGCAGCAGATCAATGAACTTGTCTTGGCAACCCTCGCCAATGGATTCTTCTCGTCCTTCTGATTCTAGTGGGATGTAGAGCGTTCTGTGGGCCCTCATGATTTGTGAGATATGCCCAGTCAAGGTCGAAGTCCTAGTTAGTGGTGCAAAACCCTAAAGGGTTGCTGATGTGGCAGTAGTTAATTGACAAATAAATGAAGTGGTAGTCTCATAAGTGGTGGTATGACATCATATTAGTTTAATAATGGTGCCTAGAAGAATCTATGGATATATGGCACATTTCAAGGAAAAGGATAAAATTATATGGAGGATATTTTACTATTATTAAATTAAATTTTGGGCTCATTATAGTTTTGGCCCCAATTTCAAATTAAAGTGAAAACTCAAATTGGCCAAAAATAATTTCATTCAAAAAGGCATTGAGGGTCGACCAATCTGGAAGGCTCTATGGCTTATATAACAAAAAGCATTTGTGTATGAATTTAGATTATGATTGCAAGTGAAATCTGAAGGATTAGGGGAGAGATGTCTAATGTTGTGCGGGGACTAGTAATTGATATAGTACTGGTTCCACCAAACCACCAAAATTTGGGAGATGTGCAACCAATATTTAAACAAAAATAAATAACATTAAGTGCGAATACATTTTAATTTATGTCCAAAATTTCCCAAAACATTGACTGGGCCCGCAACTGTCCATAAATAGTATCTTAATACTTAAGAGTAGAAATCATATTGACCCAACTAGAAAACAGATAAAATCATAAATCGTTCCAAAATGGTCTATTGCATAAGTACAAAGTAGCAGTCACTTCAACCCCTACTCATCAGAACTGAAGCTATGTATTCCAAATAAATATCCATACGCGCACATAATAAAAGTGAATATATGTCAGCCATAACCGCTGTATTGTTCAACATTTAAGTCCACTGTGTTCAATAAATGACACTCAACCCAATAACTTCAATAAATGACACCCAACCCATTTTATTTCCCATTAAAACAGATCAAAGCACATGGATCAACAAAACACAAATTCCCAGTCATTGGATAACATCTTACTCAATCCAGATCACACATTCAAAACGAAGCCATTGCAATCCACGTCCATCCTTGGCACCAATTAAATTCAAGTGCAAAAAACTATAAAATAAGTTCAACCACTACTGAAGTTGCATGTTTAACATTCAAACTATTCACTAGCCCTAGAGACAAACAATCGCAGAACATTTGACAGTATATTCAGGTTAGTTATTTCAATTACAACACATTTTTCTTACAGTTTTATTTTCATTTCTCACAGTTTTTATTTTCATGAAAATATATATTTTTTCTATTTTTCTATATTTTGAATCATTTTGGGCAAATTCAATACTAAAAGCATGCAAATATATGAGTAGAGGCAGACATGATAATGATATCAAAAGGAATGAAAATGGCTCAGATGACAAGAATGTAGAAACCCAAACAATCTTTTGGGCAAATTCAATACTAAAAGCATGCAAATATGTGAGTAGAGGCAGACATGATAATGATATCAAAAGGAATGAAAACGGTGCAACATTGAATCATCTGTCATGCAACCAACAATAAACTAACTTGTCTTGATGAAAAAATATAAATATTGTCCAGATCTTGGTACTTAGAGACCTTATGAAACTAAACAATATTAACAAACACAAGGTTAAACAATTTATTTCAAGCAAGTTGGAGAGCACCATTCCTCCGTCTCTAGGGAACTGCTCTTATCTTGAAATTTTATTTTTGGGAGATAATCGGGCATTATCAGGTAATATCCCACCTCAATTTGGTCATTTGAAAAAGCTTGCTCAACTATCAATTTATTGCCCATGCAATATTACAGGTTCTATACCTTCTGAAATAGGAAACTGCAGCAATCTTGTGTGGTTGGAGTTAGGGGAAAATGGAATTCAAGGCTCCCTGTTTACGAGTTTATTTGGGCTTCCCCTCTCTACTCTAAATCTGGCTGAAAATAGCATGATGGGTAGCATACCTGAACTATTGGCAATTTGACAGGGCTCATCTACCTAAATCTTGCTCAAAATAACTTCACTGATAGCATACTTGAAGCCATAACAAAATTGAGACAACTGACCACCTTAAATTTAGGGGCAAACAATCTAATTGGCAAAATACAGGAGGGGATTGCCACTTTGAATCATCTTCAACAACTTTTTCTAAATGACAATCATTTTACATCTACAATTCCAAAAGGCACAGGAAAACTTCATTCTCTTACAAAATTATTTTTGAATTCAAATAATATTTCTGGGAGCATTCTGATAGTATTGGAGATTTGGTTTCACTTCAACGATTAGATATATCTAAAAACAATCTAGAGGGACCAATCCCAGATCATATTGGCCATTGTGTGGGATTAGAAATGTTAGATTTGTCCAAAAACAAGTTGAATGGAAATATTCCTTCATCTCTAGGCAATTGTAAATCTATGAGTAATTTATTACTGCACCAAAACAACTTGTTTGGGATATTACCACCAACTTTAAGTAAATGTACTATTTATAATTTTACGAAGGTTGAAGGTGTCAAAAAGCAAACTGAGTAGAAATCTAGAAATAAGATTTCCAATTTATTTGGAAGTTCTCTCTGCTTATTCTAATAACTTTTTTGAGTCTCTGTCTATTTCAATGGCCCAATGTACCCAACTTCAACTGCTAGATTTAAGCAAAAATAGATTAACGGGTCAACTACCTAGCTACCTTGTAACTTTCTATGAATTAAGAGTTTTAAGTGTTGGTTATAATAAGTATTGTGGCAGTGTTCCTTCCAACATCACAAATCTTGTCAAATTACAAGTGTTGGATTTGTCCAACAATAAAATTAGTGGAAGCATCCCATCCAATCTAGAGAGACTCCAGGGATTCAAAACCCTTGGGTCTTCGGAACTCAGTGGTAATATGTTGTATGAGGATCTTGAAATGGTCATCAAGGGATTTGAGTATACCATAACATATGTGTTGGGTACAGACACAATATTGGATCTGTCTAGCAATAATATTATGGGAGAAATACCTCTAGGCATAGGAACTTTGAGTAGCTTGAGGTTGTTGAATTTATCAAAAAACCATTTAGAAGGGAAAATACCTGCATCTTTTGGTGAGATACCTACATTGGAACATGGACTTGGGCAAAAATAATTTGAGTGGACAGATTCCTTAAGAGCTCTCTCTTCTAGCCATGCTAGCATATTTGGATGTTTCATCTAATGAACTCTGTGGAAGAATCCCACTAGGAACACAGTTTGACACTTTCAACGCTACTTTATTTCAAAGAAACAAATGTTTATGTGGTCTACCTTTACAAATATGCAAGGAAAAAGAAAAACAGTTTATAAAAAAAGAACAAAACCAGATCAATATCTTAACTAGAAATATCACTTTGTTTAGTTGAAATTCCTAGGATGTGTGTGAGTGTCTCCAAAGTGCCAGACTTTACAGTTTTCAACATTTAAGGATTAAATTTAATTGAAACAACAGTGAGCCAATGCACTTTATAACTAGGTCCAAGAACACAGCTAAGGTTACCCTCAACGAAACAATTTGCAAAATTACCATGTCTTCCCAATCCAAACCTAGGATGTCTGTGGTCACTATGAATAACAATAATGACAAACATGAGTCTAAACAAATTAATTCAAACAATAGTAACTACCAGATCAACATCTTAACCAGAAAAGGAACCATGTGACACTTTTTATAGTTGAAATTCCTCCTAGAGCTTCCTTCATGTCTGAAGAGTGTGAGCTATAGGAATAACAACAGTATTGACATTAGGTCTCTAAGTTGCCAAAGAACACGAATGAGAATTCAAGGATAGCCCCAAAGAAAACAAGCAATGTAGAAACATAGGGGTCCGATGAGGGTTTAATGGGCTGCCCACGGGTTTGATGCAGGTAGCCAGGTCTTATACAAAACACGATGGGTAAGGGTCTAGACCGTGGGTTCTATGCAGGTGACCCAGCCCAGCATAAGACCTGTACCCGCAGGTTTTTTGAAGGTTGTGATTCAATGATTAAACATTTCCAGGTTCCATTGAACATTTTCAGACTAGCAATAAGTCATATTGCGTATACACCGAGAGAATTACAAAACTGGAAATCAAATTGAAGATTATGTGATAGTCATATATGAACATATCTATAGAACATCAGTAGAATCATTTTGACATGTATTACAAATCTTAGTAAGACAGTAAAGATGTATGTAGCTATACAACACAATTACATAATCGATAAACTTCGTGCCATGACATAACATAACTTAAGCGATCGTTAAACATCACAAATGTTAACTGATCCTTGTTCACCATTAAAATGAACAACGAAAGGAGCAAATTGAATTCAAACTCTGAGTAGTTATTTACATCAAACAAAGAATCAAGAACAAGTACATAATTCTTCCACACAAATATTAAATCAGTTGCCATTGATAACATTGGTGCGCAAAGCTAACAGGGGACATAAGAACAGTAATAAATCAAATTAAGTTATGAGAAATGATTCACCTCGGACAGAGAATTAAAAACAAGTACAGTCCTTCAAATGTGAAGGCTAAATTAGGGTCTCAAGAAACTGCAATAACCCCTTAAATTCCAAAGCCCCAATTTCGATTCAGCGATAGTAGAGGGCACAACAAAACCCAAACCCAATAACCCTGCAAACAAACTGCAATAACCCCTTAGATCCCAGGCCTAATTTCGATTCAGCGACAATAGAATGCACAGCAAGACCCAAACCCAATAACCTTGCAAACAAACTGCAATAACCCCTTAAATCCCAAAGCCCCAATTTCGATTCAGCGACAGTAGAGGGCACAACAAGACCCAAACCCAATAACCTTGCAAACAAATTGCATTTACCCCTTAAATCCCAAAGCCCCAATTTCGATTCAGCGACAGTAGAGGGCGCAACAAGATCCAAACCCAATAACCCTACAAACAGAGTTAACAGAGCTAACAGAGATACAACAAATAGAGCTAACAGAGCTACGACAAACAATAAAATCAAGTGTCGATAAACACAAAACTGCAAACAAATCTAAATTAGATTCCCAATAGCGGATTTAAGCGTCAAAAAACATAGAGTAGTTGGTTGGTAGGATTTAGAATCCCACCAGAGAATCGCAGAAGCCACCACCACGTCCAAATGTTGGCCCAAACACTGCCAGACCTCTTCAACGTCAGCGATACACATTACCTACAACAAAAACAGAGAAAAGTGAGCAATAAACACAAAAATTGCAACCAATTTTTCCAAAAACCCATAGAAATTCACCAGTCGACCATTGACTTGCATGTCGACCACTGAACTTGCTCGAATCTCCCACTACCTCCTTTGCAAACAGGGACAAGCACCGAATGAACCTCCCACAGGCTCCTTCGCAAACAAGGACAAGCACCGAACGAACAACCACAAAACCCTCACAGACTAGGTGAACAGACAAAGGTGAAACCCTAAACCCAAAACCGACCTCTGCAAACAACAGTGCCGGTCGAGCATCGCTACAATGGCGGATTGGTTGAACAAACAAAGGCAAAACGATAAACTCAACACCAACCTCTGCAAACAACAATGCTGGCTGAGAAGCGCTACAATGGCAAATCGGGTGAACAAACAAACGTGAAACCACAAACTCAAAACCCAACTCTGCAAACAACATTGCCAACACTCGATCTCAGCAATGGCGGACCAGGCGAAGAGGAATTGGAGCTGAAACAGGCCATCGCTGGCGGAGCGAAA
Organism: Pinus taeda; assembly: GCA_000404065.3. Classification (NCBI taxonomy): domain Eukaryota; kingdom Viridiplantae; phylum Streptophyta; class Pinopsida; order Pinales; family Pinaceae; genus Pinus; species Pinus taeda. Next base: position 56,049 of record APFE031424103.1, on the reverse strand, counting down.
TTCCCACACATCGGGCCTGGAAAACATAACACAGGGCTTGCAACGCAGCTCACAAAAACACCCGCAATAAACCCTAAACCCCTCAAAAGTGCGAAATTTAATGGCTCCCACCAACCACAATGTGTGGCCCTGTACGATGGACACTTGTCGTATGGTAGATTTAGTGGGGTCCACATCGATAGCCAACATGGACAGGAGGGCGCACAGGTAATGACGTCCCTCCCCTATCTTGACAAGGGTTTTGGACATTTTTTTTTGGTGCGTGCCATGTTGTAAGTTTTTGTAGCAGCTTGGGCAAATGTGATTTCTCTCTGCGATTGAGTCAATGAAAAAATTTGCTCACTCTATTTGCCTGCGACCAAGATTCTTTCTATTTTGGTGACGGGTTTCGTTAGAAGTCTTATGTAGGTGTTGCAACAAAATTCTGTCATGATCCCTGAGCTCTCCTCAACAGCTTTGTGGAACATTTCTATTATGACGTGAAGGCAATACCGGAAGGGGGTTTTGGGTTTGAATTTTCTTTTATGGATTTTGCTGGTTTCGCCTTTTTGCAGGTCTAGCCGTTGGGAAGCAACGCACTTATTCTCTTTAATGCGTGTATTCCTACGATTTGGCTTAAATCTTCCTCTGCGGATAGCTCTGGGACAACCATCTTATCTCTGTGACCTGATATATGGCGAATTGTGGAATTCGCTCTCAATAATCAACACAACATGTTCTGAATTGGAAGCAATTTGTATCTCTTCACTATTCTGGCGGCATTCTCAAAGTCATATCTGAAGCGACTTATTCTCTGCTATGTTTGGAAGGGTTTAGCTATATGGTACATTCCCTTCATTAAAAGGTTTCACTCAGTGTTCCACGGGGACTTGCCCCCACCCCTAGGGGTCTAGTTTCCTAGCTCCCTCGTGCTCTGGGGACTTGGGGACGAGAAGGGGTTGTTTCCCTATGCTCCCAAAAAACAAGGTACGCCAGGGGACGTGCCAGGGGGACGTTTCTTTGTGCAAGGGGTTGTTTCTGAAAAGGGGGTCGTGAGGGGTCCGCTGGGGGTCGAGGGGGCAGGGTCGAGGGGGGACGACGTGGGGGTTGAGGGGGGAACGTGGGGTGTCGAGGGACCCGATTTTTTCAAATAATTTTTTGTTTATAATTAAAATTTAACATTAGTTTTAATACTTTAGGGTTTCAATTCGTTTTCTTATAAATTTAATTCATTATTCGCCCTGGCCCCTCTATTCGCAAAACGCTCCTAGTTCCTCTGCAGCAGAGAGGAATTGGTCCACATATAGCTTCATCCACTCTATCAAGACGAACAAGCTTACCTCTAAAAGAGCGGAGAAGTTAGTTGTTGTGCACAATGCCCTATGTCTTGAGCATAGGAAGACACCTGAGTATTTGAAGGGACCAACAACACAATGGGATGTTGATCCAGAGGATGATGCACAGGTAGATATGGAGGAGAGACTTGATGAGAGACAAATGGGGTTGGTTGGTGTGTCACTTAGCATGTTTGAGAATGCTAGTGATTCAGATTCAAATGGTGATATGGTTGATCCTTATTTATTCATGCAATAACTAGATGCAGAGACTAGCAGGGCATTACCTTGAGGCTTGAGAAAAATTATGCTCGTTTATCTTTCGATATGTTGATGTTCTTATGTTATTCTGACTCTATAAAATTTTGACTCTTGATGTATCAGACTTGACTTTTATAATTTTATGTCAATATTCACTGTTCAGCATTCAATGTTCATAGTAGGAAGTGGAACATCAATATGGTTTAAATTTTAATCATAATGTATGACGTATGATTATAAATTAGAATTTTAAATTAATATGATATTAGATAATGATATTCATATCAATGATCATGCTTTGCAGCTTTTCAATTCAAACCCAATTGTCATAGTGGGCTCAATTTATAAATTATATTTTATATTTATAAGCTTTTAAGACCTTGACGTCCCCCCACGTTTCCTAAAAATTGGCAGGGAGCTTTTGCATAGGCCGCTCCCGCGTATGCTCGCTCCCTCGCCCCCTTGTCCCGGAACCTTGGTGGAACATTGGTTTCACTGTAACTGAAAGTTTATACAAGCGCTGATTTTTTGTGTAAACATAAGACACTTACTCAGGTTATTCTTGCACATATTTCTTGGTTCAGAAAAATGACAATGTGTTCTTCTTGTATACAACCCTGTCTTGTTCTTTGATCTGTTGCAATCTTGAGATCTACAGTGTGTGTTCTGATCTGAAGATTACCCTACGTAATACATATAACAGTGTGATCAAGTCGACGTTCTCTGAGAGTTATTTTGTTCGCCTTTGCAAATAAATTGAGCAAGATCATAGACAGTTAATGCGGCCTTATTTCTGAAACTAAACTCTGATATCCTTGATCTGGAGAATGTAATTTAAAATTCTTAATTTGTCACAGATTGCAACAATATGTATGGAGCAATACATCAACAAGTTATGAACTAATTGGAGGTTGATAACACAACCCTTGGTCCTGTACCTGTTGGACACCTATGACAATTATATATGTGACAACTCTGTTTGTTGATGACAGTAACCCAAGTTGATTAGATCCTGAATATCATACACAACATTGCATATATAGATGAGGTTGTGACTGTGTGCTGTGTTTGGAGCCATCGACAAATTGCCCAACCATTGATGAATGTTTTTGTTACTAGATTGATGTCTTGATTGGTTGTTGTAGATGTGGTATATGCTGAAGATAGAAGTTGCTTAGATAATCAGTTGACATATTATCAATTACGACAGTAATTCTGAAGGTTCTCATGACAATGTTCGTAAGCCTCTGGATATCATGACAATAAGCTTGAATTTTGATATGGCAGTGACCATGATGTGACAATTTCTTTTTGGATGGCCTATCTCTTGATAGAAGTAATTGCTGAGGAGTACTAATCTGACAATTGGTGGAATTTGTTGTAGGGTGGATGTGCTTAGGAAAACTCAGTCACTTGATCTATAACAACGAGCCCTTAGGAAGAATCACAGTGACATTGAGGATGATCTATAACAATGATCTCTTATTAGTACTGTGTGTGTGTGATGATACAGTCTGGCTTCCGATAGTTGACAGATATAACAACATACATACCTACAGTAATGATTGGCAGCATTGGACAGTAGTGTCCTTGATGACAACACAGTGACCTTTAGACTCCATTTGACAGAATGAAGATGACAGTGAGATAGTATAACAGAAGCAGCAGTGACAGCAGCTGCATCAATAATTTATGGCAGTCAGTGAAAGCAGTAGCAGAAAAAGGTAGCAATGATTAGTAATAACAGTAACAGAGGTGACAACTGTTAGAAGCAGTGGTGAGTGGCAGCATAGCAGAAGATGATTGACTCATTGTAACTGGGCCATTATCCTTTGTACAGGAGCCCAACCTTGAGGGAGCATTAGCTTCCTTCCACCTTGCTGGAAAACATTGGGAGTCTTGCACTTCCTTCCAGTTCACCTGGAAAATGTTTCATACATAACTGAGCTTTAGTTAAAACTAAATCTTGTGTACCATCTTCATGTGATATGGTTTCTTGTACTTCATGTTTATTGCTCTGAATGTTTAAACCAAAATAACTAACCAATTGAAAAGAAAAGGAAATACTGATACACCCCCTTCTCAGTGTTTCCAACATGGTGTTACCTCCCTAGGTAGGACTGGTTAATAGACCACCCTATTAGGTGTTCTCAACCTCTAAGTGGACGTGACATGTCCTTGGTCCACCCTTCAATTGATAGGTGCCATGTGAATAATGATGGAACGCAGGGGAAAAGACTTGATGGCCAAGTGTCATGGTCAAAGGGGCCAACATGATGCACATCCTCATCCTGGGTGTATAGATGTGAGGAGGGAGCAAGCATGGATGCACGAGTTACTATGTCTGCCTTTGTTTTTCCATCCCTTAGATGCCTTTTAATTTTTCTTGATTTTTTTTTTGTGTTACTGCTCATAGCTCAAAGTGTTAGAGCTTGCTTTGTATGATGTATAACAGTTATGCCCCCCTTGAGGATGAGGCAGTTCATCGCCCATCAGGGGTTGGGACATGCAAGGGTTCCTTGTCTTCTATGAGATAGGGAAACATTGGCCCATGAACTGGGTGATGACCATAGGAGTGGGGTAGAGCTCATGCTTGGCTTTTGCCCATGTGCTAGTTTGACTATCCCTACCATCTTTTGCATTTTGATTTTTCCTTTGTTTTGCTTGTGGCCATCATATGCTCTTTCTATTTCTTTTAGTTGCATCAACCTCCCAAGGCAAATTTCCAGGCCCTACCTAGGCATGAGGATGTGTGGGTGCCAAATCCCAATGAACCAATGGTTAGTTGAACCCGAAGAATGGAGGTGGAAAAGGGGCTTGTAATGTAAGATGGAAAGTATTGAGTATGGAATAGGGAGAGATTGGGCTACGCTAACTCAATCATGGCTTCGCAAGTAGTGCCCTTCCTATACCCATTGGGCCATTAGGGGAGTTCCCATTGGATTAGGATTGAAAATGAACCCCCCATTTAAGGTGAGGGAACAAGATCACGACCAAGACCCTTCTTTCTTCCAAGTTACCCCATAATCCATGTCAGCTACCCAAATAGAAACAAGCATAAGCACCCGATTGCAAAATGAATAAAGTACCTTTTGATCAGAAGGCCACTTTCCCACACGTGCCATTGGCAAATGGGTGAGGAAACATATGACCAATGTAGGTGGTAGAGATATTAGTGGCACATCATCATCGGCTACTAGTGGTCGTCGGGGGTTGTTGTTTGCTGGCTAGAAGAGATGATAGAAGAAAACTTTCTCCTGTGGGGTCACCCACTTTTTCTGTGTAACAACTATTAAGGTAATGTTGGTACTCTGAGCATGAAAAACGAGTACCTTCATGCCATATGAGTTTTTGTTAAAATTGGCAACTAGGGCCCAACTCCATGTGGGTCACCTTATTTATGGCAGTTGATATTTTTCCTAGATTCCTCTTGTCGAGAGGTGTAGGATTGATCTAAAGATCATCCGATTCCGACAAGTATATATGGAGATATGAATTTATTTGTATTTACTTGACAAATTGTCAAGGTCAACCAGCAGCTAAATGTGTGGCACACACGCCCAGCAAATCATATAAGTGCAAGTGAGGTTGATTAATTATCAACTCATCTTCTCTCTCATCATCTTATTGGGCAAGAAGGAAGGACGAATTAGAGCAGCTTCTCTCACATGTGCAAGAAGGGACAAATTAGGGTAGCGTTGACTGAATTAGGGCAACATTGACATTTTTAGGGCTGCGTTGACCAAATGCTGGGCTGTTTTATGGAGCGTTGACCAAGCATTGACCAAGGGAAGACATGCGCTGACTTTTTAGGGGCTGCATTGACCAACATTGACCTGAAAGTTGACCAGTGTTGACTGGTTAGGGCTGACCGCAGATTGCTGAACTTTTGAATGCTGTTTTGACTGATTATTGCGGACTGTTTTGGGCTGCTGAAGATCGCTGTTGAAGACTGGTTAGGGCTGACCGCAGATTGCTGAACTTTTGAATGCTGTTTTGATTGATTATTGCGGACTGTTTTGGGCTGCTGAAGATAGCTGTTGAAGACCGAGTTCTTCAAGTTGACTAGAAGTCATTCTAGGGCTGTTTTGACCTAGGTTTACTTTGCTGATTTAGGGTTTGCTGTTGCTGTTATAAAATTACAGAATTCTGAATTGTACTATTTCTCTCTGCTGAACTATTGAAGATTAAAGAAGAATTGACCAAAGGGTTTCCCCACATTGGGGTTTGTCCCTGGCTAGCCACCACATCTTATGTCTCTTGTCTTGGCTTGTTTTCTGTTGATCATTTAATGCTCTATCTACACTTCACTTTATGTTTATGTGATTGCTAACAATGGCTAATAAAAATATTTGAAGTAAACTGCGCTAAGCATTGAACATACCATAATTTAACATGGTATCAGAGTTGAGGTGAAAACAAAAGCCCAAGCAAGAGCAATCACCGAAGGCTGTTGAAGTAATCTTAAAGAAGTCATGGGGTCCTCAACACACTTCCTCACTGAAGACAAACTCCGTGAGAAGTCTGACTATCACGGATGGAAGACGTCTCTCGATCTGATATTAGAAGAATATGAAGTGTTGGACCATGTGAGAGGCAGAATTGTTGAGCTTCCATCAAATGCATCTGCTATTGCAAAGAACAAGTGGACCAGGGGAGAAGTCAAAGCAAAGTAGATCATCTAGGACTCTATCGACAAGCGCCGGTGGCCTATGTTTCCGAGTTGAACACCTCCAAGGAAATCTATGATAGACTGGTGAGTTTATTTAAAGTTAATGATGCAAATCAAGTTTTGTTCCTTAGAAATAAGCTAAAGGAAATTAGGAAGGGCAAAGATGAGAGTATGCAAGCATATTTCTTAAGAATCACCGAGATCAAGAATGATCTCCTATCTATTGGGGAAGTAGTTCTTGACAAGGAAATGATGTAATATCCCTTTTAGGAATATTTCTCAAACCCCAACAAAACTCCAACCAAATACGTGCAAATGATATAATAACCGGGAAGCTCAAAATGACAAAAATAATAGTGGTGCAGCATATAATAATGTAAACATGAAATATAAGCAGATACTCAAGAAATGTAGCGATAAATGCTAAGCCATTTTATTATATTGAGCAATAGAATGAGTACAGGAGGTGATCAGAAAGATGGCACCTCGACTTGCACAAGGCAAGTGAAGAAATACACTCAGAATAGCAAAGAATGGCCTCTCGCAGAACTACGTGGAAGCTGCTGGAGAACTGTTGTGTTGCTGGAAATCAAATGAGGATTTGGGGCTGTTCCCATCCTCGGAAAATGCTGAAACTCTGGAATCGGGCTCTACTCAAGAAACCTAGAAAAACCCAAAAAGCTTTCCTGGAATAGCCGACCCCCGAAAATCACCCCCTTGGGGATCTGCATAGTTACTCAATGCTCTGCGCTGTCACTGAAGAAACCCCTCTAAAACTCTGCTTGAAACTCTACCAAAAATCCTCCAATAGGCAAGAGCTGGTCCCCTGCTCAATCACCCAGCATAAATCCTCCTGCAAAACTCCAATCCAAAACTGCTGCCAGAAAGAATTGCGTCATCCCTCTCAAGACTGCGCAGTCATCTATAGTGCTCAATCCTCCTGCCAACTACCAACGAAACTGCTGCAAAAATGCTGTTGGAACTACCTTGCTCGAGCAGGTACTTGAAGTCCCCCGAGGCTAAGGGTGAGATCTTCGAATGGAGACACTCAATGCACTAAACAGTGTTGCAGACTAGCTAAACAGCCAGCGTGCTCATAAGTCGAAATGACTAGCTCAAATGCACATAACTGAATGGTCAAAATGAGGGGGCTCCTCTCTCTTTTATAGCCTTTGCCTCTTACAATCCCAAGGCTCACCTCCTCCTGCGTGATTCCCCTCTTGCCACGTGTTTCTTCCCTCCTGCGCAGTCCCTCCATGTGTCTCCGTGGGCTCCATTTCTGCATCCCCCATTGGCCCCCTTGGCTCCCCTTTAAGTCACAACATTGTGCTAATAGGAAGTGACTTTTTATTCTAAAAGTGAGTTATGTCCCCCGTCCTCACTTTTTTATTTACAAATAACTATAGAAGGCAAAAATTGAACAAAATCGAATATTCCAATTAGC
>APFE031424103.1:31243-48339 GCA_000404065.3 Pinus taeda | reverse complement strand
CCTCAACAAGAATTCCCGGACCGTCTTGCTCCGTAGATGCCTCTCCCTGGTATCAATGATAGTCTCCGGCTGCAATACCAAATGCCCCTCGTCATCCATGGGTGGTAGCTCATCTGTCACTGTCACCTACTGCCCCAATGCCTTTTTCAGGCATGATACATAAAAAACATTATGAATCTTGCTGCCTTGGGGCAACTCCAACTCATATGCAACCTGTCCAATCCTGCGTATCACCCTGTACGGCCCATAAAAGCGCGGCTTGAGCTTCTCAGCCCCCTTTTGTTTTAGTGACAATTGTCGGTATGGCTGTAACCGTAGGTAGACCATGTCCCCTACCTCGAACTGTCTCTCCACCCGACCCCTGTCAGCATACAACTTCTGCTGGTTCTGCGTTGTAGCCATGTTATCCTTGAGAGCTCAGAGAATATCCTGACTCTCTTGGATCCAAATCTTGGCTCTAGGAGCCCTGCTATCACCAAACATCACGTCAGCAAAGGATAAAGGATGATACACATATAAGGCATAGAATGGTGTCATACCAATGGACATGTGATGTGAAGTATTGTAGCAATACTCCCCCAGATGCAGCCACTTCAACCATGCTCACTGCTGCCCACTGACATAGTTACGCAAGTAGCCCTCCAACCACTTGTTAACTATCTCAGTCTGCCCATTCGTCTGTGGGTGATAACTGGTACTCGGTGTCAACTTCGTCCCCACCAACCGAAAAAGTTCTTTCCAAAACTCGCCCATGAAACGACTATCCCTATCACTGACGATGGTCTTAGGAAGACCATGTAGCCTGAAGATCTCTCTGAAGAACAGCTCGGCCACCTGTGCTGCTGTATAGTGTGCGGATATGGCAAAAAAATGTGCATACTTCGTCAGTGGATCAACGACGACAAAGATACAATCCTTTCCCTGTACCATGGGCAACCCTGTGATGAAGTCCATCGAAATACTCTCCCATTTCCCCTCCGGAATGGGAAGAGGCTGCAATAATTCCCCGGGATGGCTCATCTCTCCCTTGTTCCTCTGGCAAACATGGCACTTCCGGATGTGCTGGAGTACATCCTTCTTGAAGCCCTTCCATGAGAACCTCCCTCTAATGGCCCTATAGGTTTTGGTAAACCCTTGATGTCCTGCCAATGGTGAATCATGTGATGCCTGGAGTATCTTCTTGAGCTGAGACCCCTCAGTCAAGAAGATCCAGCCCCTGTAATAGATGATCTTATCGACGACCTTGTACCTGTCATCTGCAACCTGCCCATCCAGAACCTCACATGCAAACCTGTCCTTGGAGTACTCTACTAAGAGTCGAGCCCACCAGTTTGTATCCAAGCTTATAAGTGACAATGTGGCTGGTCTACGTGAAAGGGCATCTGCTACCACATTGTTCTTACCCTTGACATATTCAATGTCAAAGTCATATGCTTGGATCTTGCTAATCCACTTCTGCTACCTCTCTTGTAGCTGCTTCTGCTCCAAAAAGAACTTGAAGCTGTTGTGATTAGTCCTCACCCAGAACCTTTTACCCACCAAATACTGCCGATACTTAGCCAATGCATGCATGATGGCCAGCATCTCCTTGTCGTATATAGAATACAACCTCTCGTGCGGAAGGAGCTTCCGTCTCTCAAAGGCTAAAGGGTGACCTCCCTGCATCAACACTGCGTCGATCCCCTCTCCCGACGCATCACACTCCAAAACAAATGGCTGCGTAAAATCTGGCAACACAAGCACTTGGCAGCTGCTCATAACCTCCTTGAGCCTGTCAAAGGCTTGCTGCGCTGTATCCGACCAACTGAATGCCCCCTTCCTTGTCAAATCTGTCAGGGGTGCAGCACTCTGCGAGAAACCTTTGACGAACTTCCGGTAGTAAGTACAAATGCCAATGAATCCTCGAAGTTCCGTCATGTTTCTCGCCTCCGGCCTTTCTCTGATGGCCCTGATCTTCTTCTCGTGGACTCTCATTGTGTCCACCCCTATGATGTGTCCCAGATACAACATCTCTGTCAACCCAAACTCACACTTGGAGAGTTTCGCATAGAACTGTTGCTTCTGTAAGATACGCAATACTGTCTCAATGTGCTGGAGATGCTCCTCCCAAGTCCTGCTATAAATGAGAATATCATCAAAGAATACCAACACAAACTTTCTCAAGTGACTACGGAAGATGTGATTCATGTAGGACTGAAATGTAGCAAGGGTGTTGGTTAGCCCAAAAGGCATCACCAAGAACTCAAAGTGCCGATAGTGACACCTGAAGGCGGTCTTGGGAATGTCTTGCTCCCTCACGCGAATCTGATCGTACCCAGATCTCAAATCAATCTTTGAGAAGAAATGTGCTCCTCTCAACTTGTCCACTAACTCATCGATCCTGGGTATGGGGTACCTGTTCTTCAGGGTCTTCTTCTTTAGGGCCCTGTAGTCAATGCACATCCTCAATGTACCGTCCTTCTTCTTCACCAACAACACAAAAGAAACAAAAGGACTCGTGCTCGATCGAATGTGCCCAAGAGCCAGCAACTCCTGGATAGCCCGCTCAATCTCAGCCCGATAGGCCTTGGGGTACCTATAGGGGGTGGTGATCACTGCCTGTATGCCCTGCTCAAGCTCGATGGTGTGCTCAAACCCCTAATCCGGTGGCTGTCCTGGTGGAATCTCCCCAAACACTATGGCATACCGATCAAGGATGGATTGTACTCTGGATGTACCGTCTGCCCTGTAGTCCCTACCTCTGATGCACATAGCTCCATTGCCCACTCTATGTCTCCCTTCTGGAAGACTGCCTCCATCCGATGAGCTGACACAGTTTGAGGCGGATATGTGTGCTGTCCCCATATCTTCTCATGCCTCCCTGTCTTCTCATCATCCCACTCCATATCTAGGGTCTTCCAATCTGTCGTACCTTCCCTAGAGTGATAAGCCACTGAACACCCAGTATCATGTTGGTGTCCGGGATATCGACCACGAAAAAGTGGTCAGTCAATGTGTAGGTGCCCGTCGTCATTGAAAGCTTTGGAACATAACGAGCACACGTCATGGTCTGATCTTCTGGGACCAAGACTGAAAACCCATCGAAGCTCTCTGTCTGTATACCTCTCCGCTCAACCATATGTGCATCGATGAAGTTGTGGGTTGCCCCACTGTCAACCAAAACTGATACTCGTTGGCCACGTACTGTCCCTCGTACGCGTAGCGTCAGATACTTGGGAACTCCTCGCAATGTTGCAAGGGCCCCTCTGGTGGGTGCAAAAGATGCACCACCTGCTGTTGGCAATGGAAGTGGCAAAGGTCCCTGTATGGCATGGCTATCTCCTGCCTCCACATCATCCTCGTCGTCCTCTACTCCACTGCTCCCGGAGAAGACCTCAATAAAATGTGCTTTGCCAGCAGCACATCTATGTCCCAGTGCCCATGACTCCTGACATGTGAAGCATAACCGCTTCTTCTTCAGCTCCTTGATATCGTCCTCTCTGTACTCGTCCTGGATTCCCCTTTGGAGGTGGAATCCTCACATCCTTCCCCTTAGATTGAAAGGCTGTCTTTGGGGGTAAGGTGTCCGGGTCCTGGGTAAGACATCCTGTAAGTCCTGGGTCCTGCTGATAGCATCCTAGAGTGTGGCTGGTCTAGTGGATCGGACTAGACCCCGAAGTGGCTCTGCTAACCCCTCAATATACATATAGACCCACCGCGCCGTGGATAGGTCTGGCACCATCATGAAGACCCTCAAGAAATCTGCAATGTAGGTCTCTGGGCTCCCTGTTTGTTTGAGCCTCGTCAGCTCAACAAAATGTTGCTTTGGAACCCTCCGATCAAATCGCTCCATCAATCTCCTGGTAAACTCCGCATATGTCGTCACTGTAGAGTGTCTGAGTGTAACCATCCCATGAAACCACCAATCCTGGGCCTCACCATCCAAATGCAATGTTGCCACCTTGATGGCCTCTCCCTCTGACATCTGGTTAAGCTGGAAATAAATGTCCAACTTCTCCACCCAAGACTTTGCCGAACTATTTGATGAACCATCAAACATAGGCAAGTGGAATCTACTCGCTGCACGGTGGGTGTCACCATCATGGTAATGCTGGTTTCCTCTGTGATGGTCGCGGGGTCTACTATCCCACTGGAGCTGAACAAAGTCTCTGAATGAAATAGCATCCCTGAACTCCTGCCCATAGACCTGGTAATCTGCAAAATAATTGCCCATATGGCCGGGCTTTGCCTCCTGCTGGGCTCCGATTCCCGTGTCTGCTCCTAAGAACGCGGGCATGGTAGAGCGTGTAGGGGCATGCAAGGCCACTTGCTGCGCAGTATCACGCTGCTCTGGCAAATGATGGGATGCACCCGATCCCTCACCAATCTGAAAAACCCGTGGGCTCTCACGCTGTCTGGCCTCTACTGTTGTGAATCTCTGCGCCATCACCTCAATCTGCCTCGACAGATCCTGCACTGGTTTGAGGAGCATATCCGCAAATCTCTTCCCGTCCTCGTCTGCCATCGGATCCCTCTGTTCTGTGTCCACCACAGGCTCCTCCTATTCTACGTCCACCACCAGAACAGTCTCCCTCTCCATAGGTGTTCTCCAACCTACGCTCGCTGTCTCTGTATTTCCTACCTCTGTAACAGATGTAGGGTTTCTCAGTCGGTGTCATAGACGGCTAGCTCCACAGGCTGAGCCAGATCTATGCTCTGATACCACTGTAATATCCCTTTTAGGAATATTTCTCAAACCCCAACAAAACTCCAACCAAATACGTGCAAATGATATAATAATCGGGAAGCTCAAAATGACAAAAATAACAGTGGTGCAGCATATAATAATGTAAACATGAAATATAAGCAGATACTCAAGAAATGCAGTGATAAATGCTATAATCCATTTTATTATACTGAGCAATAGAATGAGTACAGGAGGTGATCAGAAAGATGGCACCTCGACTTGCACAAGGCAAGTGAAGAAATACACTCAGAATAGCAAAGAATGGCCTCTCGCAGAACTGCGTGGAAGCTGCTGGAGAACTACCGTGCTACTGCTGCTACTGGAAATCAAATGAGGATTTGGGGCTGTTCCCCTCCTCGGAAAATGCTGAAACTCTGGAATTGAGCTCTACTCAAGAAACCCAGAAAAACCTAGAAAGCTTTCCTGGAATAGCTGACCCCCGAAAATCACCCCCTTGGGGATCTGTGCAGTTCCTCAATGCTCTGCGCTGCCACTTGGAGTTGTTGAGAGACCTTCTTATAAGGGTCCTACATTGAGCTCTGGGAGCTCTGGGGGGCTTGGGGTACTTACTGGAGCAACGTATGACGACAAGGCGACTCACCCTCCCCTGGTGGTGCACTATGAATAGGATGATTAGCTCTCCTATGGACAGGATGATTCGCTCTCTTGTGGACAGGATGATTTGCTCTCTTGTGGGACAGGATGATTCGCTCTCCCATGGGACAGGATGATTCGCTCTCCTGTGGACAAGATGATTCGCTCTCTTGTGGGACAGGATGATTCGCTCTCCTGTGGACAAGACGATTCGCTCTCCTGTGGACAGGATGATTCGCTCTCTTGTGGGACAGGATGATTCGCTCTCCTGTGGACAAGATGATTCGCTCTCCTGTGGACAGGATGATTAGTTCTCCTATTGAGTTATCCTACCCATGCAGTCCGGGACTCATGAGAAGTACCTCTCATCTGATCAATGAGCAGGGAAATGAGGATAGGGACCATAGTAGTACGCATCGTTGTATCTACCATACTCCCTATGCTAGGATGACCTTCAATGATCTCAGATTAATGATACTGGTCTGGGACTAGTGAGAGTGGTACCCACTATGACACTTCGGGTCGGTAGAGGACTGGTTTGGGACCAGTGGTACATACTCTGAGACTGACTTCGGGTCATTGGAGGATGGTATGAGACATTCTCGATCAATTCTTCTTCTTCATGGTTAAGCAGAGATAGCAAAGCTGAACAGAGCTGAGCAGAGCTAGCAGAGCTAGCAGAGCTGAGCAGAGCTAGCACAACTGAGCAAAGCTAACAGAGCTGAGCTGAGCTGAGCAGAGCTAACAGAGCTGAACAGAGTTGAGCAGAGTAGAACTGAGCAGAGCTAGCAGAGCTGGGCAAGGCAGAGTAGAGCAGTGCAGGGCACTGATGGCAAAGATAGTACAGTCGGACAAATGGATCGGCGGATGGAGTTCTCCCTAGTTGAGAGGGAGTGTTAAAATTGGCAACTAGGGCCAAACTCCATGTGGGTCATCTTATTTATGGCAGCTGATATTTTTATTGGATCCCTCTCATCGAGAGGTGTAGGATTGATCTAAAGATCATCTAATTTCGATAAATATTCATGGAGTTATGAATTTGTTTGTGTTATAAGACAAGTTGTCAAGTCGGCCAACAACTTGTGTAGGCTCAGAAGCCCAATAGTCATGTCTATTCACCATCTACGTTTTAGTATAAATAGGTGAGGACTTGAAGTCATTTGAGTCACATTTTTCATGTGATCTCCTCCTCTCCATGTCTTGGGTTTTTGGTGAAGGAGAGACACAAAAAGGATATGCTAGGCTAATTGTATGATGCCCTACTCGCAATTCAAATGTACCCTATCCGCAGTCAAGGGAAGGCTCCTATCCATTGTCTAAAGGAGCTCCAATATATAGTCAACGTGATGCCCTAATTTGCTGTCACGTGATGCTCTAATCCGCTGTCAAGTGATGCCCTAATACGCTGTCCAAGAAGCACTTATACACAGTCAAAGATGGAGGCCCTAATACACTTATACGCAGTCAAAGATGGAAGCTCTAATACACTATCCAAGAGGCCCTTAGACGTTGTCAAGGAAGAGCCTTAATACGCTGCCTGTAGAAGCCTAAACGTAGTCCTATCACGTAGTCAATAGAGACCTGTTCATGCAACAAAAGAGACATGTTCTCACAGTCAAAGGAGACCTGTTCATGTAGGCAGACCAGATCTCGTATGGCATGATAAAGCCCACACGTCTCTGTAGTCTCAGCATGATAAATGAGGACACAACATATAGATGCAAGGATCTCGGATAGAGGTATATTCTCGGCATACCTATCGGTGCTAGATTTCAGTTGATATAGCAGAGAGGATTTTGGATAAGATGGCATGAAGTCTAGACAATCTTGACATAACAAGGAGCAGTCTTGACATCAAGATCTCGATGGCACTCCTGTAGCAGACTAGTCATTGGAAAATAGTGATAGATCTACTCTCTTAGCTCGATGAAGATAATGTTATACGCTATCTCTTCCATATATATATTATAGTCTTTCCATGACCTGATAATGAAACAAGGGTCAAATGAAGAGATCCTCGGCATACATATAGAAGGAGACTATATCATCACAGATCATGAATAGATGTGATCTCATAGTCTCGGAGGAACTCAGTGCAACAAGTGATCCTAGTGATACTACGGTAAAGGCCTTTATGTTGCAGCGGTGATGAAGATCTATGTTTCCGCAATAATGAAGATCATGGTATTGCAGCGGCGATAAAAATGCAGCATGATGGGCATGTTAGTAAAGGGAAACATGATGATGAATGAGGCCATGATGATGAAAGATGCAATGTTAGTAAGAGGCAGCATGATGATAGGAGCAAATGGGGGCAGCTCAGTGACTAGGTGCAGCACAACAACATGAGTACAAGCAGCAACACTAAGTTAGGTGAAGTTGTCACCTTGGAGAATCAGTTGAAGCAGAATGTCTTCAACTGATCCCATGTATCATCATGACAGGAGATGATCCATGCTCATATCTAGATAAGTCAAAGTGTTGACTTTTGTTGTATATGTACTATCTCTCTCTCTGCTGAATTATTGAAGAACATAAAAGAAGAATTGATCAAGGGTTTCCCCACATTGGGGTTTGTCCCTGGCTAGCGCCACATCTTGTGTCCTCTTGTCTTGGCTTGTCTTCTGTGATTTATATTTATGTTCTATCTGCTGTTTACTTTAATGTTGATGTGATTGCTAATTTGGAAATGATATTGAGCTAACTGTGAAAATTGAAATAAATTGCTCTAGCATAGAACATACCTAAAATTAACATGTTCCCTATCCATTCCATGTCGTTGTCCAATGCTCGACCCTGCCCATACACTCTGTTTGCCCATATGCCACTTACGCTGCCATTCGCCAAACCCTACCCTCGAACTGAATCTCCCACTGCTAACCCGTCTGACGTGTTTCCTTTTCACTGTAGTCAAAACGTTGCAATCCAATCGAAGTTCTGGCTTGGTCAACTGTCGTACGTCGCTTTTTTTTTTTTTCAGTGTAGTTAATCGTTGCAGCCCAATCAAATGTTCTGGCGCTCAGTCAACCGTCGTACGTCATACCCTTTAACAACGAAACTATATATATATATATATATATATATATATTATATATATATATATTATATATTATATATATATATATATATATATATATATATAAATATATATATATATTATATTATATTTATATTTTATATGATATGATTTATAGAATTGAATTATACATTATATTTTATATATAGTTATAACTATACTAGTATTTAGTTAATTAATTAATTCTATTATTTAAAAAAAATTAGAGTTATTAAAAAAAAATATTTAGAGTGTTTATATATATATATAATATATAAATTGAAGTTAAAAAAAAATCTATAACCCTGGATTCAAGACCGTGTTATCAAGCGAATTATACAGGCAAAGGTGCCAATGGTGTTGAGTTACATATGTCGAGATGACAAATGCAAACTGAAGGAAACTGCTGACCATAAGCTTTGAGGACAAAGCTTCTGAATGAAGGGGCTATGTAATGAATATAATTCATAACAAAATAAATAAATAAAAATAATAAAAATACTAAGTAATCAAGTAACGATTATGTTAAGAAGTCGTTAGTTAAGTGAAAAGGCATGTCTAAAAAGACATGCCTAGTCACAAAAGGACACCTGCTTAGGTATATATATGCAGGTCATCATTGTAACATTCATCACTTGTACATTTTTATATATAATAAATTATTATTACAAATACCTCTTGTGTATTTTTACATTCAAGCCTACAAGCTATCAATTTTGATGCTACAATCTTGATCACATACTTACCTTGAACAAGATATATCTCACTTGGCTTCTGACATACCTCTAGTCCCAAGTAATAAAGCATAATCCCAAGATCCTTCATATCGAATTCAGCTGCTAACTATTTCTTGCATTCCTAAATCTGATGCTCTACACCTGTGATTAGTAGATCATCCACATACAAGATTATGATGACTGGTTCACCCTGGACCACCTTGATACATAGGTTAGAATCTACAGTACTCTTGGTAAAACCAAGTCTTAGTAGGTTTGTATCCATTCTTGCATACAAAGCTCTAGGTGCTTGCTTAAAGCCATATAAACTTTCTTCAACTTGCAAAAATGAATCTCCTTCTGATTTATTTCAAATCCTTGAGGCTACTCATTGTAAACCTCCTCATCAGTGGTCCCATTTAGGGAAGTTGTCTTGACATCCATTTGATGGATGTTCCATCCCATAGTAGCAACCAACGAAACAAGCGATCTTATTGTCGTATATCTAGCTGTGGGAGAAAAGATTTCCTCATAATTAATCCTTTCTTTATGTGAGAAGCCTCTTGCTACAAACCTTGCTTTGTATTTATCAATGCTCCCATCTGCAATGTGCTTTATCTTGTAAATCCATTTTGAAGTGACTATGGACTTGTCACTTGGCCCAGGGAGAATTTCCTAGATGTCATTCTTCATTATGGACTGGTATTCTTCCTGCATTGCATGCCTCCACTCTTGATGTTTAGCTGCATCTTCATAGCAGGAAGGCTCCGCTTCAATAAGCTTCATCATATATGTAGCATACTCAAAATACCTCTTAGGTCTTTTACTTTCCCTTAAGGTCCTTGATGCTGTATGTCATTTTGCTTCTTGTAGAGTAGATCTCAACCAATCAGGCCTCTTTCGATTTTTTGGAATAATCACTTGTTGTACTGGCTCACTCAGACCTTCAACATCTTCTTGAGTAGATGTTTGACCTTGATCATGATTGTCCCTTGAGATATCCTCAAAGATAGGTATGTCTTCTTCATCAGAGTCAACTTGAATATCCTTTGATTTCTTGTAAGCTATGCTTTTATCAAAGATGACACCCTTGCTTACTTCAATTCGACGATGCTCCTTAACATAGATTCTATACGCCTTTGATGAAGCACTATACTCATCAAAAATGCCCTTTAGACTGGTATCATCCAATTTCTTTCTCTTGTCCTTAGGTATATGAATATACACAGGACACCCAAATATACGAAGGTGATTCACACTTGGCTTCTTTCCCGTAAATGCTTCTTCTGGAGTCACGTTGTTGAGGATTTTGTGAGGACTTTGGTTCTGCACATACACAACTGTCATACATGGTTCTCCTCATAGGAATTGAGGGAGATCTTGATCATGTAGCATGGCCTTGACACATTCTTCGATAGTTGTGTTCTTCCTTTCGACCACGCCATTCTGTTCACGATTATAGGGAACAATAAGCTCCCTTTTGATCCCAGCTTCCTGGCAGAAAGCTAACAACTCTTTGGAGGTGTATTCCCCACCCTTGTTTGACCTCAAAGTCTTGATCTTCCTCTCAGTTAGATTCTCTACTTCATTTTTGAACTCCTGAAGCTTTTCGAATACGTCATCCTTGTTCTTGAGAAGGTATAACCAAGTCTTCCTTGAGAAATCATCAATGCAGGTTACATAATACTGATGCCCATTGAGAGACTTGACTGCCATAGGTCCACATACATTTGAATGTATGAGATCTAAAACTTCCTTAGATTTGATATCACTTCTTGCAAATGGCTTCTTTACGTTCTTACCTAGAGCACATCCGTTACAGGTCACTTCATGTTCTTCCTTTAATTCAAGGATGGCATTGGCCATATGACTTAGAGATGGGAAAATCTTATAATGAAGGTGCCCATACCTTCGATGCCATAGTTCGATAGGATTTACATCCAAGTGGACTTGGGCATGAGATGAGGTGTATATAGTCTATATAATGTTCCCTCACGAATCCCAATCATCCTAGCATCATCAATACTACAACCCTTACGCCAAACCAAAACCTTGCCATCAACAAAAGCAACTCTATCACCCTTATCATCTAGATAAGAAATAGAAAGTAAGTTTTTCTTCAAACCTGGAACATATAAGATATTGTTGAGGTGAATGGTTCCACTAGACTCGAGCTCCAACATAATAGATCCAATCCCTTTCACTGGATAACTCTTCTTGTCTCCAAGTTCAATTGAATGAGAGGAATTTCCTTTAGATAGAGTTTGAAGTTGAATTCTTTCTCTCGTCAAATGTCTCGAGGCACAACTGTCAATAACCCATACATTCTCATCCTTGAAAGTGCTGGATAAAACAGAGAACAAACTTCCATCTACTACTTCCTTTGCGAGTTTGGAGATGATCTTTAATAGACAATTTTTGATAGATGTAGTGAGATTTCCAAGATCCTTGAAACCCTTTCTTATAGTCTTCATCATAATGCCAACTAAGATGTGATCATCAATCTCTTTCTTGCACCTTAGCTCTAATACCATGTTGGATAATCAGGAGACTTATGTATTTAAATGATTTTCCATAACTTGCTAATTACTTGTGATTTATGTTATCCTTTTATTACTTTATTAGATCTTTGTTCATCAAACAATTACCAAAAGAGTGAAGATCACAACAAGACAAAGTACACAAGATATAGCCAAGGCAAAACCGCTCCTAGGGGGAAACCCAGAAAATGCTTCTCTTCTTCTTTAGAATTTGCTTACAAAGAGACTTCCAAGACCCAAAGACCAAAGCCAACAACCCTACCAAGCACCAAGTCAGCCCCCAACTAGATCTTCTTCAAGTTAGCTTCTAGAACTTCGATACTGCTACTATGATATTGCAACTTCGGTCTCTTGCAACTGCTTCACAGAATTTTGGCCCCCTGCAATAGAACTTCGATGCCCCTACCACTGACAGCTTCACAAACCCTGGAGCGAAACAAGAGAAGATGACCTTCGACAAATTTCCGGCCTCTGTTCTTCTTCTTTGTCCCTCTAGCTACTTTCTTTCTTCTTCGCTATTGTAGATCTAACTTGTGCTTGTTGTATATGCAAATGAGTCGAGCTCCTCTCCTTTATATAACCTTTCTTGAGGGTCGAATTGTTGAAAAGTAACTAGGTTTAGTCTTCATAATGACATGTGTAATTGTGATTTTATGTAATTGATGAAAAGAAGAAAAATAAAATTATTATTATGCTTGTCTCATGGGTTTCATGAGCAAGGAATTTTATTTTTAGTGATGGCTCCCATTGAAAGCCTTCAGGATTTGTCATCTAGTCATAAAAGTCAATTTGAGTCTGTCATGTATGAAGGACCCTTCTTGGGCATAATACATTTTATATGAGTCATTAGATAAGCATAAATAGCTCTCCAACACCAAGCAAGGTCTCCTTGTCAAGTCGGCTTCAAAAAGAATAATGTAAATTCCCCAAAGGACATGTTGGCTCATAAACAAAGGCAAAATACTATAAATAGGTAGCTCACATTTCATCTTTGACACAAAATTTCAGACATCTCATCTTTGCAATTCAGTTGAAGGTTGAATCAGGAAAGGAAGTCCGAAGAGGATAAGGAGTAGTCTCATAACCAACAAAGTGAAGGGAAAGAAGAGCAAGGTTCCTAGGATACTTTAAAGTTTATGGGATTGTTTCAAGGGCAGAAAACACCTATTCGTGCTAGAAGTTTGTTACAACAGTAAGGACGAAAAGAAATATATTGCAATAGTGAAGGCTAAGGAGAGGAGAAGTTCGTTGCAACTGTGGTACAATCCTCCTAGGGAGCTGAAGTGGAAGAAGGCCAAAAGTTAATATATTGTAGCAGTGAAGGCCAAGGAGAGGAGAAATTTGTTGCATCAGTGGTGTAGTCCTCCTAGGGAGTTGAAGTGGAAAAAGGCCGGAAGTTCATATATTGTAGCAGTGAATGCCGGGGAGAGGAGAAGTCTATTGCAACAGTGGTGCAGTCCTCCTAGGGAGCTAAAGTGGATGAAGGCCGAAAGTCTAAAGTAAGCCAAGGTTGAAGAAGGAGGAGGAAGGAAAAAAAGGTTATCGTTGACTAAGGATGTTGTGTCTTGGTCTTGGAGTGGCAGATAGGTCAAGGGTCTTGGTCTTGGTATTCTTCTATTAGAATCTCTATAAGAAGAAAAATTTGTTCGGGTTTTCCTCTCAAAGAGTGAGAGGTTTTGGCCCTGGCTAATAGGCTATATTTTGTGTCTCTTTTTGCTTTATGGTTTATGAATTGGTAGCTGTGTGATGAAGAAGAACACTAATAACCTAAGTAAAGGAAGATCCTAATATAAAAAAGTAAAAAACACTCACAAGCAATTACTAATAGAAGAGAAATCACATAATTAGTATGCCCTTAAGGAATTCTAAACACGAATTCTCAACACGAATTCCCTCCCTTAAGGATGAGTTGATTTGCTCCTTGGGCTGACTTGGTCTTGGGCTTATAAGTGGCTTTTTCTTGACAGAATAATTTTTTTTCTTTATTACAAAGAGTCCAAATGGGGCTATGACACATGACCAATAATATTCCTTATCCTAGAAAGACCTAGAAAACCTAAAAGCACAAAGAACATGTTGTTGACTCAAACTTGATTATGAAACCCATACTCCAAAAATAAAATATAATTTCTCTTTTTTTATTTTTCTTTGTTTATAAGGTATATACAATGTCATGATTACAATTAAGTCATTATGAAGACCAAACCTAGTTATAATTTTTAACACCTCTTACACTCTCTTACACACTTTAATGACTCGTCGTGAAAATATTCCTCTTACACTTCTTTAATGCATATGTTACACTTCTCCTTAATGGCTCGAATTACTAAGGCATGCGTTCCCCTTTATGGCACAAGTCACTAAGGCATGCATACTCCCCCTTGATGGCATGAGTTACTAAGGCAAGCATACCTCCTTTATGGCATAAGTTACACTACTATTTTGGCATATTTAACTTGTCCTCAAGGCATGGGATTTACTCCATGAATTCGACCTCCTTGTTCTTCTTATATATTTGTGCCTCTCATCCTCTCTACTACACACTTGTGCATTGTGAAAGGGGAGTATGAACTTGAGAAAGAGAGAACTAGAGAGATTAGAGAAGAATAGCGAGAGAGAGAGAGAGAGAGAGAGAGAGAGAGAGAGAGAGTCTTGAAGAGTAAAACAAAACTTGTTGAGCCAAAGTAATTCAACAGTTACATCAGCTACCGCTATCCAATGTTTTAAAAATCCGACTCCGACTCTGACTTGGCCGAGGGTCGACTCCGACTCCGACTCGGTATCGACTCGATTTCAATGACTCTGTCGTTGTAAAAAATACATTAAATATTTATTTTTTATAAAAACACATAATTTTAAAGATTTTCATTCATGTTTCCAAACACACAGCATTAGAATATAGACAAAAGACAACATATGATCAAAGTAGGCTCATGAATATATCCATCATATCAAAGTGGCACCCAGTGCATTGTCTAATACATACACGATGATGATATAGAGATCAAAACAAAAACACATAACCAAGGAGGCTATAAATGGCCTCTACAACAAAAGTCTGTGACCAGTACTACTGGCTACTGCTAGAGTTGCCAACATCATCTGGCTCAGTGTTAATTGGGAGCGGGAGCAAAAGCGAGGAGCGAGAGTGAAAACGAGAGCGGGAGCTACATTTTCAGAAGCTCCCAGTTTGGGAAGCGAATCCCGGAGGAGTTCGACAACCAATGTCACTAACGTCAAGGTACATAGAGGGATTGGTGCTCTTGATTAAATATGAGTTCCATAACCTAATACATGACAAAATTCAATGGAAACATTGCAATCCCCCAATCCTGGAATCCTTAAAAACTGATAAGTCTGTTAGATTTTGAATGAAATCTAAAATTCTATTTTCTCCATATGAAATCCAATGAGGCCGGAACCACTCTCAAACATCCCGAGTCATTTCATGGTAATGTTAAAAATTTAAGTAGAAGGATGAAAATGAAGATTAAGGAGAATAGCATATCAATACTAGGAGAGGGGAATTGACCCCAAAGACCAAAAAATCAATTAATAAAACTATTTGGAGTCCCCCACACTCAGAAAAAACATAAAAAAAAAGGAGAGTTTTTGGGGTTTACTGGCTGCATGAAGTGACCCGGCCAGAGTTGCGGGGGAGCGCTTCCCCCCCCTTCAAACCCGCTCCCAATCTGCGCTCTGGGCGGGAACGACGCTCCCGAAATTTTTTTTACGCTCCCTGCCAAAATTGGGAGCGATTTCGGGAGTGTCGCTCTCATCGCTCTTGGAGTGAAAATTACAGCTCGGGAGCGATCGCTCCCTAGCGTTTAATTATTGCTTTGGGAGCGACGCGTGCGGCGTCAGGAGTGATTCGGGCGCAAAAAAATCGGCCGACCCGAAAAAAATTTTCATTTAGAAAAAAAAATTGTTTTAAAACGACTTGGGGGCAAGAAACAAATTCATTGTCACTTGAATGAGTTGAGGAGAAGCTGGAGAGCGAAGGAGATTGAGAAAAGGAGCGAGGAGAAGCGAGGAGCAAGCACCGAGGAGCAAGCTTGCAAAGAGGTTAGTTACGTTAGTAACTTAGTAATTTAGTATTTTAAACCTTAGTTAGGTAGTAATTTAGTATAGTTTAGTTAGTTTAATTTATTTAGTAAAAAAATGATGAATCTAAATAAAATTAATCAATTAAATTAATTAATCTAAATAAATTAAATTAATTTTCTCATTCATATTCCCATTCCCATTCCCATTAAATTTTGCAGATTCAAAAGCCTACAAATATCAAACATCATGGACCTGGCTATATTTTTTGGCATTTTCCTCTTCTTGGCCCCTTTTATGGTTATTATGGTGCTGGAGAGTAGGAAGCGGAGGGGCCAAAATGAAGAGGGGGATGAAGAAGCTGGAGAAAGTGGATTTGATGAAAACCCCAGTGAGGAGGCACTGGAGGAGGGTGAACATGACTCTCAAAAAGCTAAACAAGACCAAACCCCATTGTGGAAATATGTTAACAGGCCTGAAGCAGGGAAAGGGGGTGGAACCACTAAATTTCATTGCCCCCATTGCAACAATAATTACACAGGTTCATACACCCGTGCCAGAAAACACCTCCGTGGGAAAAGGCCATGGGATGGAGATAAACAAATAGGAATGAAAATTTGTGCAACTGTGTCAGCAGCAGATAGAGCCAAATACATAAGGGAAGAGGAGGAATCCTAATACAAATCTAAAAAATAAGGGGTTTCTTTGAACCAAGCTCACAATCACAAGCACAAAGAACTCCTTCAGCATCCTCCCTAGGCAGTGGATATGGAGGCACAGGGTCATCAGCTTTAAGGCGTAGAACCATATCAGATTTCCTTGATGAGGGGTGTAGGAATGATGTGGATTCAAAGTTTTACAGGTTTCTCTATGCATGTGGGATACCATTCAAAGTTCTTCGCTCACCTTATTAGCACGAAATGGTTACTGCCATAAATGATGCCCCTAAAGGATACAAGAGCCCTACGTATGACAAGGCAAGAACCGTTGGACTTGATCATGAAAAAGCAAAAATATCACATTCTTTGAATAGAATGACAAGTTCTTGGACTGACCATGGGGTGTCCATTGTGTCTGATGGATGGACAAACGTAAAAGGCAAGCCATTAATAAGTGTTCTTGCTGTGTCTGTTAGTGGTGCCATCTTTCTAACTGCACATGATTACTCAGACAAGTTCAAGATCGCCATCAACATTGCAGAAGCATTACTTGAAATAATTGACTGTATTGGGCTATACAATGTCATCAAAGTCATCACTGATAATGCTCCTAATCGTAAGGTAGCGGGAGCAATTATTGAGGATAAATACCCCACCATATTTTGGTCTGGGTGTTTGGTTCACACATTGAACCTTCTGATGCATGATGTTGTCAAGAACAAAAATGCACAATACAAATGGATTGGTGATTTGTACAAGAAA
>APFE031424103.1:0-31233 GCA_000404065.3 Pinus taeda | reverse complement strand
AAAATAAAAATTAGAGTTATTAAAGAAAAAAATATATATTAGAGTTATTAAAAAAAAAAAAAAAATCGATTACCGTGGATTCAAGACAGTGTTACCAAGCAAATTATACAGGCAAAGGTGCCAATGGTGTTGAGTTACATATGTCGAGATGACAAATGCAAACTGAAGGAAACTGCTGACCATAAGCTTTGAGGACAAAGCTTCTGAATGAAGGGGCTATGTAATGAATATAATTCATAACAAAATAAATAAATAAAAATAATAAAAATACTAAGTAATCAAGTAACGATTATGTTAAGAAGTCGTTAGTTAAGTGAAAAGGCATGTCTAAAAAGACATGCCTAGTCACAAAAGGACACCTGCTTAGGTATATATATGCAGGTCATCATTGTAACATTCATCACTTGTACATTTTTATATATAATAAATTATTATTACAAATACCTCTTGTGTATTTTTACATTCAAGCCTACAAGCTATCAATTTTGATGCTACAATCTTGATCACATACTTACCTTGAACAAGATATATCTCACTTGGCTTCTGACATACCTCTAGTCCCAAGTAATAAAGCATAATCCCAAGATCCTTCATATCGAATTCAGCTGCTAACTATTTCTTGCATTCCTAAATCTGATGCTCTACACCTGTGATTAGTAGATCATCCACATACAAGATTATGATGACTGGTTCACCCTGGACCACCTTGATACATAGGTTAGAATCTACAGTACTCTTGGTAAAACCAAGTCTTAGTAGGTTTGTATCCATTCTTGCATACAAAGCTCTAGGTGCTTGCTTAAAGCCATATAAACTTTCTTCAACTTGCAAAAATGAATCTCCTTCTGATTTATTTCAAATCCTTGAGGCTACTCATTGTAAACCTCCTCATCAGTGGTCCCATTTAGGGAAGTTGTCTTGACATCCATTTGATGGATGTTCCATCCCATAGTAGCAACCAACGAAACAAGCGATCTTATTGTCGTATATCTAGCTGTGGGAGAAAAGATTTCCTCATAATTAATCCTTTCTTTATGTGAGAAGCCTCTTGCTACAAACCTTGCTTTGTATTTATCAATGCTCCCATCTGCAATGTGCTTTATCTTGTAAATCCATTTTGAAGTGACTATGGACTTGTCACTTGGCCCAGGGAGAATTTCCTAGATGTCATTCTTCATTATGGACTGGTATTCTTCCTGCATTGCATGCCTCCACTCTTGATGTTTAGCTGCATCTTCATAGCAGGAAGGCTCCGCTTCAATAAGCTTCATCATATATGTAGCATACTCAAAATACCTCTTAGGTCTTTTACTTTCCCTTAAGGTCCTTGATGCTGTATGTCATTTTGCTTCTTGTAGAGTAGATCTCAACCAATCAGGCCTCTTTCGATTTTTTGGAATAATCACTTGTTGTACTGGCTCACTCAGACCTTCAACATCTTCTTGAGTAGATGTTTGACCTTGATCATGATTGTCCCTTGAGATATCCTCAAAGATAGGTATGTCTTCTTCATCAGAGTCAACTTGAATATCCTTTGATTTCTTGTAAGCTATGCTTTTATCAAAGATGACACCCTTGCTTACTTCAATTCGACGATGCTCCTTAACATAGATTCTATACGCCTTTGATGAAGCACTATACTCATCAAAAATGCCCTTTAGACTGGTATCATCCAATTTCTTTCTCTTGTCCTTAGGTATATGAATATACACAGGACACCCAAATATACGAAGGTGATTCACACTTGGCTTCTTTCCCGTAAATGCTTCTTCTGGAGTCACGTTGTTGAGGATTTTGTGAGGACTTTGGTTCTGCACATACACAACTGTCATACATGGTTCTCCTCATAGGAATTGAGGGAGATCTTGATCATGTAGCATGGCCTTGACACATTCTTCGATAGTTGTGTTCTTCCTTTCGACCACGCCATTCTGTTCACGATTATAGGGAACAATAAGCTCCCTTTTGATCCCAGCTTCCTGGCAGAAAGCTAACAACTCTTTGGAGGTGTATTCCCCACCCTTGTTTGACCTCAAAGTCTTGATCTTCCTCTCAGTTAGATTCTCTACTTCATTTTTGAACTCCTGAAGCTTTTCGAATACGTCATCCTTGTTCTTGAGAAGGTATAACCAAGTCTTCCTTGAGAAATCATCAATGCAGGTTACATAATACTGATGCCCATTGAGAGACTTGACTGCCATAGGTCCACATACATTTGAATGTATGAGATCTAAAACTTCCTTAGATTTGATATCACTTCTTGCAAATGGCTTCTTTACGTTCTTACCTAGAGCACATCCGTTACAGGTCACTTCATGTTCTTCCTTTAATTCAAGGATGGCATTGGCCATATGACTTAGAGATGGGAAAATCTTATAATGAAGGTGCCCATACCTTCGATGCCATAGTTCGATAGGATTTACATCCAAGTGGACTTGGGCATGAGATGAGGTGTATATAGTCTATATAATGTTCCCTCACGAATCCCAATCATCCTAGCATCATCAATACTACAACCCTTACGCCAAACCAAAACCTTGCCATCAACAAAAGCAACTCTATCACCCTTATCATCTAGATAAGAAATAGAAAGTAAGTTTTTCTTCAAACCTGGAACATATAAGATATTGTTGAGGTGAATGGTTCCACTAGACTCGAGCTCCAACATAATAGATCCAATCCCTTTCACTGGATAACTCTTCTTGTCTCCAAGTTCAATTGAATGAGAGGAATTTCCTTTAGATAGAGTTTGAAGTTGAATTCTTTCTCTCGTCAAATGTCTCGAGGCACAACTGTCAATAACCCATACATTCTCATCCTTGAAAGTGCTGGATAAAACAGAGAACAAACTTCCATCTACTACTTCCTTTGCGAGTTTGGAGATGATCTTTAATAGACAATTTTTGATAGATGTAGTGAGATTTCCAAGATCCTTGAAACCCTTTCTTATAGTCTTCATCATAATGCCAACTAAGATGTGATCATCAATCTCTTTCTTGCACCTTAGCTCTAATACCATGTTGGATAATCAGGAGACTTATGTATTTAAATGATTTTCCATAACTTGCTAATTACTTGTGATTTATGTTATCCTTTTATTACTTTATTAGATCTTTGTTCATCAAACAATTACCAAAAGAGTGAAGATCACAACAAGACAAAGTACACAAGATATAGCCAAGGCAAAACCGCTCCTAGGGGGAAACCCAGAAAATGCTTCTCTTCTTCTTTAGAATTTGCTTACAAAGAGACTTCCAAGACCCAAAGACCAAAGCCAACAACCCTACCAAGCACCAAGTCAGCCCCCAACTAGATCTTCTTCAAGTTAGCTTCTAGAACTTCGATACTGCTACTATGATATTGCAACTTCGGTCTCTTGCAACTGCTTCACAGAATTTTGGCCCCCTGCAATAGAACTTCGATGCCCCTACCACTGACAGCTTCACAAACCCTGGAGCGAAACAAGAGAAGATGACCTTCGACAAATTTCCGGCCTCTGTTCTTCTTCTTTGTCCCTCTAGCTACTTTCTTTCTTCTTCGCTATTGTAGATCTAACTTGTGCTTGTTGTATATGCAAATGAGTCGAGCTCCTCTCCTTTATATAACCTTTCTTGAGGGTCGAATTGTTGAAAAGTAACTAGGTTTAGTCTTCATAATGACATGTGTAATTGTGATTTTATGTAATTGATGAAAAGAAGAAAAATAAAATTATTATTATGCTTGTCTCATGGGTTTCATGAGCAAGGAATTTTATTTTTAGTGATGGCTCCCATTGAAAGCCTTCAGGATTTGTCATCTAGTCATAAAAGTCAATTTGAGTCTGTCATGTATGAAGGACCCTTCTTGGGCATAATACATTTTATATGAGTCATTAGATAAGCATAAATAGCTCTCCAACACCAAGCAAGGTCTCCTTGTCAAGTCGGCTTCAAAAAGAATAATGTAAATTCCCCAAAGGACATGTTGGCTCATAAACAAAGGCAAAATACTATAAATAGGTAGCTCACATTTCATCTTTGACACAAAATTTCAGACATCTCATCTTTGCAATTCAGTTGAAGGTTGAATCAGGAAAGGAAGTCCGAAGAGGATAAGGAGTAGTCTCATAACCAACAAAGTGAAGGGAAAGAAGAGCAAGGTTCCTAGGATACTTTAAAGTTTATGGGATTGTTTCAAGGGCAGAAAACACCTATTCGTGCTAGAAGTTTGTTACAACAGTAAGGACGAAAAGAAATATATTGCAATAGTGAAGGCTAAGGAGAGGAGAAGTTCGTTGCAACTGTGGTACAATCCTCCTAGGGAGCTGAAGTGGAAGAAGGCCAAAAGTTAATATATTGTAGCAGTGAAGGCCAAGGAGAGGAGAAATTTGTTGCATCAGTGGTGTAGTCCTCCTAGGGAGTTGAAGTGGAAAAAGGCCGGAAGTTCATATATTGTAGCAGTGAATGCCGGGGAGAGGAGAAGTCTATTGCAACAGTGGTGCAGTCCTCCTAGGGAGCTAAAGTGGATGAAGGCCGAAAGTCTAAAGTAAGCCAAGGTTGAAGAAGGAGGAGGAAGGAAAAAAAGGTTATCGTTGACTAAGGATGTTGTGTCTTGGTCTTGGAGTGGCAGATAGGTCAAGGGTCTTGGTCTTGGTATTCTTCTATTAGAATCTCTATAAGAAGAAAAATTTGTTCGGGTTTTCCTCTCAAAGAGTGAGAGGTTTTGGCCCTGGCTAATAGGCTATATTTTGTGTCTCTTTTTGCTTTATGGTTTATGAATTGGTAGCTGTGTGATGAAGAAGAACACTAATAACCTAAGTAAAGGAAGATCCTAATATAAAAAAGTAAAAAACACTCACAAGCAATTACTAATAGAAGAGAAATCACATAATTAGTATGCCCTTAAGGAATTCTAAACACGAATTCTCAACACGAATTCCCTCCCTTAAGGATGAGTTGATTTGCTCCTTGGGCTGACTTGGTCTTGGGCTTATAAGTGGCTTTTTCTTGACAGAATAATTTTTTTTCTTTATTACAAAGAGTCCAAATGGGGCTATGACACATGACCAATAATATTCCTTATCCTAGAAAGACCTAGAAAACCTAAAAGCACAAAGAACATGTTGTTGACTCAAACTTGATTATGAAACCCATACTCCAAAAATAAAATATAATTTCTCTTTTTTTATTTTTCTTTGTTTATAAGGTATATACAATGTCATGATTACAATTAAGTCATTATGAAGACCAAACCTAGTTATAATTTTTAACACCTCTTACACTCTCTTACACACTTTAATGACTCGTCGTGAAAATATTCCTCTTACACTTCTTTAATGCATATGTTACACTTCTCCTTAATGGCTCGAATTACTAAGGCATGCGTTCCCCTTTATGGCACAAGTCACTAAGGCATGCATACTCCCCCTTGATGGCATGAGTTACTAAGGCAAGCATACCTCCTTTATGGCATAAGTTACACTACTATTTTGGCATATTTAACTTGTCCTCAAGGCATGGGATTTACTCCATGAATTCGACCTCCTTGTTCTTCTTATATATTTGTGCCTCTCATCCTCTCTACTACACACTTGTGCATTGTGAAAGGGGAGTATGAACTTGAGAAAGAGAGAACTAGAGAGATTAGAGAAGAATAGCGAGAGAGAGAGAGAGAGAGAGAGAGAGAGAGAGAGAGAGTCTTGAAGAGTAAAACAAAACTTGTTGAGCCAAAGTAATTCAACAGTTACATCAGCTACCGCTATCCAATGTTTTAAAAATCCGACTCCGACTCTGACTTGGCCGAGGGTCGACTCCGACTCCGACTCGGTATCGACTCGATTTCAATGACTCTGTCGTTGTAAAAAATACATTAAATATTTATTTTTTATAAAAACACATAATTTTAAAGATTTTCATTCATGTTTCCAAACACACAGCATTAGAATATAGACAAAAGACAACATATGATCAAAGTAGGCTCATGAATATATCCATCATATCAAAGTGGCACCCAGTGCATTGTCTAATACATACACGATGATGATATAGAGATCAAAACAAAAACACATAACCAAGGAGGCTATAAATGGCCTCTACAACAAAAGTCTGTGACCAGTACTACTGGCTACTGCTAGAGTTGCCAACATCATCTGGCTCAGTGTTAATTGGGAGCGGGAGCAAAAGCGAGGAGCGAGAGTGAAAACGAGAGCGGGAGCTACATTTTCAGAAGCTCCCAGTTTGGGAAGCGAATCCCGGAGGAGTTCGACAACCAATGTCACTAACGTCAAGGTACATAGAGGGATTGGTGCTCTTGATTAAATATGAGTTCCATAACCTAATACATGACAAAATTCAATGGAAACATTGCAATCCCCCAATCCTGGAATCCTTAAAAACTGATAAGTCTGTTAGATTTTGAATGAAATCTAAAATTCTATTTTCTCCATATGAAATCCAATGAGGCCGGAACCACTCTCAAACATCCCGAGTCATTTCATGGTAATGTTAAAAATTTAAGTAGAAGGATGAAAATGAAGATTAAGGAGAATAGCATATCAATACTAGGAGAGGGGAATTGACCCCAAAGACCAAAAAATCAATTAATAAAACTATTTGGAGTCCCCCACACTCAGAAAAAACATAAAAAAAAAGGAGAGTTTTTGGGGTTTACTGGCTGCATGAAGTGACCCGGCCAGAGTTGCGGGGGAGCGCTTCCCCCCCCTTCAAACCCGCTCCCAATCTGCGCTCTGGGCGGGAACGACGCTCCCGAAATTTTTTTTACGCTCCCTGCCAAAATTGGGAGCGATTTCGGGAGTGTCGCTCTCATCGCTCTTGGAGTGAAAATTACAGCTCGGGAGCGATCGCTCCCTAGCGTTTAATTATTGCTTTGGGAGCGACGCGTGCGGCGTCAGGAGTGATTCGGGCGCAAAAAAATCGGCCGACCCGAAAAAAATTTTCATTTAGAAAAAAAAATTGTTTTAAAACGACTTGGGGGCAAGAAACAAATTCATTGTCACTTGAATGAGTTGAGGAGAAGCTGGAGAGCGAAGGAGATTGAGAAAAGGAGCGAGGAGAAGCGAGGAGCAAGCACCGAGGAGCAAGCTTGCAAAGAGGTTAGTTACGTTAGTAACTTAGTAATTTAGTATTTTAAACCTTAGTTAGGTAGTAATTTAGTATAGTTTAGTTAGTTTAATTTATTTAGTAAAAAAATGATGAATCTAAATAAAATTAATCAATTAAATTAATTAATCTAAATAAATTAAATTAATTTTCTCATTCATATTCCCATTCCCATTCCCATTAAATTTTGCAGATTCAAAAGCCTACAAATATCAAACATCATGGACCTGGCTATATTTTTTGGCATTTTCCTCTTCTTGGCCCCTTTTATGGTTATTATGGTGCTGGAGAGTAGGAAGCGGAGGGGCCAAAATGAAGAGGGGGATGAAGAAGCTGGAGAAAGTGGATTTGATGAAAACCCCAGTGAGGAGGCACTGGAGGAGGGTGAACATGACTCTCAAAAAGCTAAACAAGACCAAACCCCATTGTGGAAATATGTTAACAGGCCTGAAGCAGGGAAAGGGGGTGGAACCACTAAATTTCATTGCCCCCATTGCAACAATAATTACACAGGTTCATACACCCGTGCCAGAAAACACCTCCGTGGGAAAAGGCCATGGGATGGAGATAAACAAATAGGAATGAAAATTTGTGCAACTGTGTCAGCAGCAGATAGAGCCAAATACATAAGGGAAGAGGAGGAATCCTAATACAAATCTAAAAAATAAGGGGTTTCTTTGAACCAAGCTCACAATCACAAGCACAAAGAACTCCTTCAGCATCCTCCCTAGGCAGTGGATATGGAGGCACAGGGTCATCAGCTTTAAGGCGTAGAACCATATCAGATTTCCTTGATGAGGGGTGTAGGAATGATGTGGATTCAAAGTTTTACAGGTTTCTCTATGCATGTGGGATACCATTCAAAGTTCTTCGCTCACCTTATTAGCACGAAATGGTTACTGCCATAAATGATGCCCCTAAAGGATACAAGAGCCCTACGTATGACAAGGCAAGAACCGTTGGACTTGATCATGAAAAAGCAAAAATATCACATTCTTTGAATAGAATGACAAGTTCTTGGACTGACCATGGGGTGTCCATTGTGTCTGATGGATGGACAAACGTAAAAGGCAAGCCATTAATAAGTGTTCTTGCTGTGTCTGTTAGTGGTGCCATCTTTCTAACTGCACATGATTACTCAGACAAGTTCAAGATCGCCATCAACATTGCAGAAGCATTACTTGAAATAATTGACTGTATTGGGCTATACAATGTCATCAAAGTCATCACTGATAATGCTCCTAATCGTAAGGTAGCGGGAGCAATTATTGAGGATAAATACCCCACCATATTTTGGTCTGGGTGTTTGGTTCACACATTGAACCTTCTGATGCATGATGTTGTCAAGAACAAAAATGCACAATACAAATGGATTGGTGATTTGTACAAGAAAGGCAAACAAATGATAAAATTTATTACAAATCATAGCAATACCCATGGCCTTTTTCGCAGTCACTCAAGATTGGAGTTTTTGAAGATTGCGAAGACCAGATTTGGTAGCTATTACCTCACCTTCAGGCGCCTTTTGACGGTAAGAGAGTCATTGGCTAGCATGGTATCAAGTCCACCTTGGCAGGTATTAAAGGAAAGGGCTACAAATGCAGCTGACAGGCGAGGTTTTGAACTGGTGGAGGAGGCCGCTCTTGATTGTCAGTTTTGGACAGGTGTGAGGCAAGTATTGGATTTCACCAAGCCCATTTATCACATGATTCGGTTTGCAGATACAGAGAAACCAGTGATTGGCGAGTTGTATGAGCAGATGGATACCATGTTGGAGCAAATAAAAGATACTGTTCATAACAGAGATCCCGACTTGTACAAACTGATCCATGATTGTGTGTGTGAATGGTGGAATAGGCTTAATCTTCCACTGCATTGCTTGGCGTATATCCTTACGCCAAAATACTACTCTACATCTTGGTTGGGCCAAGCTGCACCAGGGGGTGGGATTAGGACCAAACCCCATTTAGATGCAGAGGTAAGTAGTGGATATTTGCAAGCATTAGAAAAGTTGATAGCTGACAGGGAGGAATGTGTAGCTGTGCGCCTTGAAATAGACAAATACTTCAGTGGCATTGGTTTGTTTGGTAACTTCCATGCAATGGAAGACATAGACAAATTTGATTCTCTCACATGGTGGTAAACATATGCCGGGCAGGGACTTTTGCCAAAATTGGCAAAAAAAGTTCTATCACAGGTTGTAAATACTTCTTCTGCAGAGAGGTGTTGGAGTACCTACAGCTTCATACATAATGTGAAAAGAAACAGACTCAATGAAAACCGGGTAGAAAGCTTGGTTTATGTGCACTACAACTTGAGGTTGTTGGGTCATTACTGTGAACGGGCTTATGAGGATCCCACATATATAATTTGGGACAACCACCCAGAGGAAGACAATTTGTAGGATGGCACTATCCATCTTGAAGAACTGGAAGAGGAACTTATAAGGGATGAAGATGAAGCAGCTGCAGCAGCCATGCCACCTCCACCATCCAGTAGCAGTGCTCGAGTTCCGAGTCTTGTTCCTTTGCTGTCGCCACCTTCATCTACACCCTCATGTGGAGGGCATGTGCCTTCTAGTTCTGGTCATCGGTCTGTGCGGGAGACTCCTAGAAGGCCATCACGACCTTCTTATACTCCTGGAGACTCTCGTGGCAAGGGCCACATGTAGATTTAGAGTTTACTTGTCTTTTCTAGTTTTTATTAGTTTTCATAACTGTTGAGTCTTGATTCCTTGACTCTTGACTCTTGACTCTTGTCTCTTTCATATCATAATGATATTTTTTGTAAACAATATATGACCGTGACAATGAAAATTTGAAGTTTGAAGTTGGCAATTATAACTCATTGGTAATGATTGTGAATTATGAATATGATGCTTCGTGGAAGACTAAAGTTGTTTCATTTCATTTCATTATTCATGTTTCATTTTATAACATTTCATTTCATGTTAACAGTTAGAAGTTAGAACTTAGAAATATCTAAGATATTATTTCTTGTAATGGTTGAACTGAGCTTACAAGTACAACTTTGGCGATCATTGATGATAAATGTTATATATTGAATTTTCAATTTTGAAAGCTTGAAGTTGAAACTTTAAGATTGATGAATCATGATTCACGAGACTCAATATGTTGCAGTTGTAATATGTATGTTACTAACTTGTGGACATGGTTGATGAAGATTATAACTTCTAGATGGTTGATGTGATATGGTTCAATGATCAATCTATGTTTTTTTATATCTAATTCATCATTCTACATGTTTTTGTTGACGTATATGTATCAAAAATTAAAAAATATAAAATATATATATATTTTTTAAAAAATCGCTCCGAGATTTGCTCCCAAACCGGGAGCTTCTGAAAATGTCGCTCCCGCTCCCGTTTTCGCTCCCACTCCCCGCTTTTGCTCCCGCTCCCAAGTAACAATGGACCCAACCGAGTTGATACGGACTCGGCTGAGTCGGCCGAGTTAACACTGACCCGGTCGAGTCATGCCATGACTCGGCCAGGTCAGTCTTAACTCGGCTGACCGAACCGGTTCGACGGCCGAGTCGCAAATTTTTTACTGGCTCGGACTAACTCGGCCGAGTCGGTTCCGAGTTGGCCGGCTTTTAAAACACTACTGCTATCGGAGATCTTCTTTAGATTTGGGTGAATTTCTTCATTCTCTCATTGTATTCTGTATCTCTGTTGAACATTTGATTTCTGATAGAAGAAGAATTTGGTTGGGTTTTCCGCTTGTGGGATTTGCCCTGGTCGTTGGACCTAAACTCACTATCTTATTGAGTTCTTGGCTGTCTTCTATTGTGTATATGGTTTATGTTCTATCTACAATTGCTTAACTAATATTGCAGATTAAAGAAGTTATTGGATCAAGTAATTGTTACAACATAGAACTTAAGAATTTCAATAGAAAACACACTCAAGGCCCAGTTATTAAGACACGCAACAGCTTTGGAGGACGTGAGTGAAAAATCTCAATTAATTATTTTTCACTAAAAACAAAAATAATTAATTAAGTGAAAAAAACACTTTGGATCAACTTCCTAAGTATCCAGGTCCCAAAGGTCTTAAGTCTTTTACATAAGTTCATCATTAAGAAATTTAGACTTCTGTGATCCATAACATTGTTTAGAGAATTTTCGGCGAAATCACATAAACAATCTTTTGTCGACGCGTTTCGAACCAACCAGTGTGGTTCATCGTCAGGACAAGTTGAAGAACCGATCTAGCTTAGTCTGTTTAAATAGTTTGGGCAGAGACTCCAACGGTTACATTAAAAACGGCTAGTTTGACCTTATGACCCTAGACAAATCAATAATATTCTTGCTATATTTCTTTATTAATTATTATTCTTAGAAATTAGTTAAATTAGGTAAAAAAATTTATCTAAAGCAAGAAAATCATTTGTTTATATAACTAAATGTAATAGATTATTAATAAATGTTATTTATTTAATAATTTATCAAAATACAATTTAATAATTAATATTCAATATTTATTAAATAATCTATTTAATAGTTTATTTCCTATTAATATTCAAATATAATAAATAATAACCCATATATTTAGGTAAATATATTACATAATGGTTAAACTTTAATTAATCCAATGAAATTAGGTAATTTAACTACATGTACTAGTTTATATTTAAAAACGATTGGTAAATAATAATTTTTATTTATCATTTTAATATAATGGTCATAAAATATATCTTCTATCAAGGTATATTTTTATAATTAATATAGTAATTTATATTTATTAATACGTCTATATTTATTTAATAATTCATTATTCCAATAATATTGTTAAATACCCAGTCAAACAAATAATATTCTAGGTATATTAAATTACTATTATTCTTAGAAATTAGTTAAATTAGGTAAATTCTATAATTAAGGAATTCATTTGCTAATGTACATATATATATATCACTGGTACATCATATATTCATTTAATAATAATTTTTACTTATCATTTACCTCTGATGGTAAATTAAATCTTCTCTCAAGATATAATTTTATAATTAATAATTTAATTTATTAATAGCCTATATTTTTTAATTTTTTTTTATTATTCCAATAATCTCATTCTTAAAATAACCAAGTAATTAAGTAAATATATTCTCATCTATAAGGGTTGAAAATTATTTTTTTACTCTTTATCAAATACATACGAAATTGGAAAAGAAACTCATAGTATGTTCTAGGATAATAATTATTATTTCAAATTTAAAGGCATAGTAGTAATTAAATATACATATAAATAATTGAAATCAGGAAAACAAAATTCTAATTTAACATCTCATTACTAATCTAATTATACTATACCCAATAACAGAATTGAAATAAGGTTAATACAATAATAAGCCCGAAATTGATTAATAACCGCATACTAATAAGATTAAACCAAACTCATACTATAGGGAGGCTAGGAAAAAATGGGGGACCAACCACCGAAACCCTAAGACCCAATAAAAAGGGGACAGAGGAGGCTAGGAAGACAGGGCTGGGACCCAGCAACTGCTAATCTTCCAGCCATCATCCCTATTAAGATTGTTCGGCCTTTTCTCAATCTCCAGGGCCTCTCTAAATTTGCGATGGTGAAACTGCGCAACTTTGGCAATGACTTGAGCCTCTTCTATACATACATGATGCATAGTCTTCCTGGCATGCTCAGCCGGGGCTGAGGATTTGGTCCTACCATGTCTTAAGTCAGCCGAATGCTCGCTAATCCTTTGATTGATAGAGCGACCCGTCTCACCAATATAAGGGGTCCCACAGGAACAAGGAATGACATAGATGCCCTTCATGTCTTTAGGGTCAATAGGGTCTTTTACAGACCTGAGGGAGCCACGGATAGTATTGAGAGGCCTAAAAGTTGCGGGCACATCGAACTTCCTCAGAATCCTCGCAATCCTATCAGTGGTCCCTTGGATGTAAGGAAGGTTTACACCCATGATATGATCTTTAGGAACCCTTCGGATTGAAAGCTCCTTCTTGGCCTTGAGGAAGGCCTTTTGACCCAGGTGCCTGTTGTAACCATTCTTCTCAAAGACATCTAGGAGATGAGCCTTCTCCGTTTCCAGGCTCTCCTCATCAGAAATTCTAACGGCACAAGTGGCAAGCGTGCTTAGAACCCCTAACTTCTGAGCGGGGAAATGATGGGAAGAAGCATGTAAGTATTTCTCAGTATGCGTCTTCTTTCTAAATACCTGATGAGAAAAGGAACCATCCCCCTTCTTAGAGATGAGAACATCCAAGAACGGAAGACAACCATTATCTTCTTTTTCCATCGTGAATTTAATGGCGGCGGATTGGTTATTAAGATGACTGAAGAAACGATCTAGCTCATCAGGACCATGAGACCAGACAACACCCGTGTCATCAACGAATCTTTTCCAAAGCTTCGATAAGAGACGTGCGGAGGCCAAAGCCTTAGACTCAAACTCCTCCATGAAGAGATTAGCGATGACAGGGGATAAGCGGGAGCCCATGGCAACCCCGCAAGTCTGCTCATAGAATTCTCCCTCGAATATGAAAAAGGTGGAGGTAAGGCAAAGCTCAACCAACTTAGCCGTATCAGGGTCCGTTAGCTTATTAATCACCTTCGTTGCCTCATTGATAGGAATACAAGTATAAAGAGAGACCACGTCGAAACTTACCAGAATGTCCTCGGGCTCAAGCTTAATTCTCTTAAGATCCTCAATAAAAGAAGCTGAGTCTTTGACAAAGGACTCAGTCTGCCCAACCAAGGGCCTCAACTTTGCAGCGAGGAACTTGGCCAAGAGGTAAGTTGGACCACCAGTGGTATTGACAATGGGTCTTAGGGGGACCCCATCCTTATGGATCTTTGGAAGACCATAAATCCTAGGAGTGATGGGGTTTCCCTCAATAAGTTTCTGGGCTATAGGAATCGTGGAATTGCACGACTTGATCACAAGAGCGACCGCCCTGGAAACCTTTTTGAGGGGATTTTTTGAAAGCTTCTTATAACTCCCACTATTACAGAGATGATCAAGCATCTTATTTTTGTAATCCCTTCTATCCAGGATAACGACAGCCCCACCTTTATCTGCTTTTAGGACCACGATGTCACGATTTCCGTTCAAGCTCTTCAGAGCTTCAAACTCAGCCTTGCTGATATTGCTCCGGGGAGGCTTAGCCCTCCTCAGGGTTACGGCACAATCCTGCCTAATCGAGTCTTTAATCTTATCAGGAAGGTTCCTAATGCCATATTCTACATCACAAATGATGTCTTCAACCGGGATTTTTCTGGGTGCTAAGGTAAAATTAAGACCCTTCCCTAAGAGACTAAAAACCGCAGGTGGAAAGGAAAAACTGGATAAATTCAGCACTTTATTGTCCTGAGGGTGGGGACTCGAACTCCTTACCGGCCTACACTTATTAATAACCTTATACTTAAGGTTATTACTCTCATCTAAAACTCTATTACCCCGACCACTATTATTATTACATAACTTACCAAAATTACCAAGATCATTAGAAACCTTATTATCGTCACCATCATTTATATTATTATAATCATATATTACTGCTTTATTATCGTAGTGGTTATTAATATCATATTCATTTCTAATAATATTATACTTATTATACCTGCCATCCACATTAACCTTTATGCGCTTATCATTAATATTAATATTCAAATTACTATTATTACATAACTTACCAAATTTACCAAGATCATTAGAAACCTCATTATGGTCACCATCATTTATATTATTATAATCATATATTACTACTTTATTATCGTAGTGGTTATTATTATCATATTCATTTCTAATAATATTATACTTATTATTAAACATGTACATTAGCAAATGAATTCCTTAATTATAGAATTTACCTAATTTAACTAATTTCTAAGAACAATAGTAATTTAATATACCTAGAATATTATTTGTTTGACTGGGTATTTAACAATATTATTGGAATAATGAATTATTAAATAAATATAGACGTATTAATAAATATAAATTACTATATTAATTATAAAAATATACCTTGATAGAAGATATATTTTATGACCATTATATTAAAATGATAAATAAAAATTATTATTTACCAATCGTTTTTAAATATAAACTAGTACATGTAGTTAAATTACCTAATTTCATTGGATTAATTAAAGTTTAACCATTATGTAATATATTTACCTAAATATATGGGTTATTATTTATTATATTTGAATATTAATAGGAAATAAACTATTAAATAGATTATTTAATAAATATTGAATATTAATTATTAAATTGTATTTTGATAAATTATTAAATAAATAACATTTATTAATAATCTATTACATTTAGTTATATAAACAAATGATTTTCTTGCTTTAGAATTTTTTTTTTACCTAATTTAACTAATTTCTAAGAATAATAATTAATAAAGAAATATAGCAAGAATATTATTGATTTGTCTAGGGTCATAAGGTCAAACTAGCCGTTTTTAATGTAACCGTTGGAGTCTCTGCCCAAACTATTTAAACAGACTAAGCTAGATCAGTTCTTCAACTTGTCCTGACGATGAACCACACTGGTTGGTTCGAAACGCGTCGACAAAAGATTGTTTATGTGATTTCGCCGAAAATTCTCTAAACATAAGTTCATCATGTTAGTGACATTTTTTACAATTCCAAGATGGCGATACAAAATTTGCGTAGAGAAAGAAGAGAGATGAGGTGAGGAACAGAGAAGAGAAAGGGGCAAAATTTGCGCTGCAGGACTTACTGGAATTTTTCTCTGGTGTCTCGTCCATTGGGAAATGGAGTCCTTTATTTGTTAAGTACAATTGAGCAGGTAACACTATGTATATACATGATCCCTCTGCTTTTCTTTGTTCTTCACCATTTATCTTGGATGCCTCATCCTTGACTCCAATTCTGTAGCTCTGATATCCTATCAGAATTACAAGTGCACACAATTGCATATTCACATAAATGCAGAGAGGAGAGAGAAAGATTCAATATAATTTCTTGGTCAAAAAATGTGAGAAACATTACATAGAATAGTTGCAATGAGAGAGGTAAGTTACGTAACTCCTGAGCACCTAACATCGACATATGATTTAGTAAAGTCATTATTAACACAAGTTCACAATGTTACCCCATTACATCAAAACTTTTTTACTACATAAAATACACTGAACTTAAAATTCCCAAGTTCAACTATATTGCAAGGTATATTATAGCATATATTCTAATAATATAATGGTGAATGTCTATCAATATTCATTCCTATGTTTCTGTGCTTTTAAGTCATTGGTTGTGTTTGTAAGATGCATTAAAGCTATGCACCTGGTTTATACTT
This sequence comes from Pinus taeda, assembly GCA_000404065.3. Classification (NCBI taxonomy): domain Eukaryota; kingdom Viridiplantae; phylum Streptophyta; class Pinopsida; order Pinales; family Pinaceae; genus Pinus; species Pinus taeda. The sequence continues at coordinate 14,801 of APFE031424103.1, read as the reverse complement.
TCTACATTTATAATGTAATATTCTGTTCAAGTCAATTTTTTTCACAACAGTGCATTTGATTTTATGATGTTTGCAGGTAAGCTCTATGCCCTGGTTAAATTATCTATGTTAATATTGTAATTTTATCTTTTCAGTCTTGTAAATGATCTAGTCATTTGTATTGAGAAGTAAGGTACTGCAGAGTGAAGTTGTTTTCTTGAAAAACATTGTTGTGGCAGGGAGGACAAAACTGTCATTCTTGCAGAGCTTATCAATAAAACAAATGCCATGGAAATGAAGTGGATTTTGATGATCATTCTTAAAGGTAAATACCTCAATTAATACCGGTCTATAAGAATTTAGATGTTCTGGCAATCAAGTGGATTTTCATGTCCATTCGTGAAAGGACAAAAATTAGACCAGGATTGGCTCTTAGAACATTTTTTTCATGTTACTAGTTGTATCTGGAATTCACATTTTATGGCGTGAGGCTCAATTGTACTTAATATTGTCAGATTTAAAGTTGGGAATGAGTGAGAAAACTCTCTTTCACGAGTTCCACCCTGATGCTGAAGATATGTTCAATGTGACTTGTGATCTAAAGATGGTCTGTGACAAGCTGAAAGATCGGAATGAAAGGTTCAAAAGGCAGGTATATGATATTTTAAAAACAAACCGTGGCCTAGATTCATTTTATAAGTTGTTTAAGATTACATTGTCCCATAAGTTGCCTGCAGCTTTGAGAATAATTACCAGATTTTTAAGTTCTTATGAGCATGTGTGCATGCACATGCACATTTCAAGTTTGAAGAGACTACATAAATGGAGCCTAAACTTGTTCATTGAATCTTTTGAAATAGCTTGTTTGCTTTATTTGATGAGAATTGCATTTTGATTTTTGGATATAGATACTGTTTATCTCTGCAAAAATAGTCTTGTTACTTGTAGCAGAATTATGATTGTTTTATGGTATTGATGGTCTCATACATCATAAGATTTTGAGTTGTGAATTAAGAAGTTCAGTTTATATCTGTTTCAACACATTTTACTTTTGTTTTGAATGATGTTAGTTGTCTGGACTCTGGAATTGTGTCTCATGTTCATCACTTCATTTAAAAGGTTTGTATAGAATTAGTTTATGGTTCCAGTTCCCATACAATCTCCAGTATAGAGTGCATTTATATTTACCTATTCTACTATTGGTCAATTTCTGTATGTAAGTTTGATCCTTGGCTGCACTTGGGCATTACTGTTTATCAGTGGATGATTGTTGAACCAACCAATACTAAGATGGATTATAGTAGATCTTAGTCTACTCTGTTAGCAATTTGTTATGTAAATAATTAATTAGTGTAATTTAATGGAAGGGCACGATGAGAAGATCATGCCCTTTCCTGAAATATACCCATGGTGATATATATGCCAGGGACCTTTATTGTAAAATCATCCTTCAATAAATAATAAAACATATATATTTTCTATCCTTAAAACAGAAGGGGAAAAACAAATTGACACCAAGGTTTTATGGACCATACCAGATCAACAAAAAGATCAGCCAAGTAAGATACAGTTTAAGCCTTCTTGGTAAAAGTCGTGTTCACAACGTTTTCCATGTATCTCGCCTTAAAAAGGCATTTGGCGAATATCAATCAGCACAATGAACACCTCCGACTTTAGATGGCGAAGGAAGGGTCATTCTAGAACCAGAAGGTATTATCTTCATCAGGGAAAAAAGCGCTGATATCACGAGTAATCAAAGAATACCTGATCAAGTGGAAGGACTTACTAGAAGAAGCTTCTTGGGAGACAAAAGCATTTCGTCAACAACACCAGTTGTTACGTATGCTTTGAGGACAAAGCATCTTTTCAAGAGGAAGACAATTTTATATAAAATTTAATCAAATTTAATTATTTAGGCAAAGGGCATGATCTTCATGCCTATTCACCAAGAGGCACCCAAGGCAATATTTAAGCCAGGGCCTCCCACAATTGTAGTCATCATTCAATCATTCAAGTATTTAGTAAAATTATATATTTCTTCTGCCAATTATTGAGCGCATTTGCTCCACAATTCTCTTGTGAACATGATTTTCTTATTGTTGACCAGTGGTTGTCATTGATGTCAACCCGATATTGCATGGGCATTTTGACTTGACATCTAGATGGATTCTACTTGTCGAGATGTTTCCGTTGATATACGGCACGCCATGTAATTCTTCACAGTTTGAGAGATATTCGTGTTTGAAGTTAGTAACCCCAATTAGTGGGGTAAAACCCTATGGGGTTGTGGCATGACACTCATAATTGGTTGTGGTCATTGAATAGTCAATAATTAATAATGTTTTTTTTTGGTCCTAAAATACCTCCAATGTTTACTTGTTGAGGACCCTTTCCACTCAAGACATTCATATAAATAGTGACCCTCATATCCTCTAGTAGGGATTTTATGGCTTCAAACAGGTCGTCGTGGCATTTTCGCTATAAGTTTGTTTGTTTGTTTTTTTTTTTTTTTGTGAAGCTTCAGAAGCTTTAAAACCCATTTGAGCCGAAATCTTGATGAACCTCGAGATCGAATTTTAGATCTTGGTTTGCTATATTTTCGGGGATATGGTCTGAGGAAGTTAGGGTTTTTGCAGGGTCTCGAATTCCATGTCAAACAGGTGACATTGGGAAAATCGTCATATCTTTCTCTCTGAGGATTGGATTCAAATTTCGTAAATAGTGACAGAAAGAGGACAAAATGTAGTTTGTTGGGTATCGTTTTCAAGGCCGAAGGTCGCAATAATGACACATGACACTTCGTACAAGTTCGCTCTACTGAACTAGTCTATAATTAGGTCATCCTAGGAGATTGGGCATAACTCTTTCTTGAAGAATCCAATCTCGATCAGACTTGTGAGGTTGGAAAGAGGACTCATAGGGCTACTATAGGACGAAATTTCAGACCCTAGAGATCCGAAATTACATAGATACAATGATTCAATATCGAGCTCCCAGAGTGCAAAAAAAGCATGCATTCAAGGATCAATGCAGTAAGGACCACACATCAACAGTCAAGGGTAAGTCTCTTACAACAAGGTATGTATGATTAGTGTTTACATCTGAATTTTGAGTATCATCTCTGACTTATGTTTTTGTAGGACAACATAAGTATATATAGGGTCTCGGTTATATCTCTATGTCTCTATATGTCACAGTTAGTTTTGATACCACATTTCGGATGACCTATTCTTGATACTACACATTTGATGCTACACCAAGTCTGCTAAATCTATATGATGTTGTAAGTTCATGTTACTTGCCTTGTCATAGTTGATAGAATGGTCTTTGTTGTTATACTTAGAACTTGGTCCATCACAAGTCTAGGGTCTGTAATCAATTTTTATTGTATATGTTCTTTAGGTCAATTTTGGATATAGTCTTGCATAGAGTCTAGGCCTATATCAAGAGTGGGAGTGTTTGTCTGCTGCTGAAACAAGTCAACAACAAAAGTGACAAGCACACTTCAGGTATGCATTGTAACTTTAATTTGTGTTTATTCATTATTATGCACTTACATGTGTTTTGCAAGCAGAGGTAAGTTGAAGAGTATTTTGTTTTGTTTTGGGATTGGTTTCATCGGGCAAATTTTGCATGCAGGTAGAAGAAGATTCAAGAACAACATCAAGCAAAAATGCAAGAGCAGAAGTATCAAATCAAAGGAAGCGTTGCAGCGGGACATCTTTGAAGACATGACGACCATCAAAATATCGTGAAGTATTGTTAAGGCTGAGAGTCATCATTGTAAAGTTGTAAAAGAGTCATTTATAAAAGAGTCATAATTGTAAAATAGTCATTTGTAAAAGAGTCATCATTTTAAAGATTGTAAAAGAGTCATCATTGTAAAGATTGTAAAAGAGTCATTCTGCGTAGAGTCGAAGAGGCAGTGTTGGGAGGTATAGGAGTCACTGTTGGGATGATGTTATGGTTGGGTTGTAGGTCATAGAGTGATTGGGTATTTGGTCAAGTACATGAAAATCATTGTACATCTTATTGTATCGTGGATTGTTGTCCCTAGTTTGGGAACCCACAGTCTTGTCTTATTTCAATCATTATAGGGTGGCAAGGAGGTGCTAGGCAAGTGTATGAAGTCGCCTACAGGTTGGGGCTTGTGAACACTTCAGGGTGGTAGCGTGGTGCTAGGGCGAGTTGTGGCTCGTTAGGGTGTTGGGGCATCCATTCAGTTGATTACTGAAGAAACTAGGGCGTTGGGACGTCCTTCAAGTGGGAGTTGGAGAAGAATGCTTTTCTAGAATTCTAGGAAGTTGTTTCTTTCATTTTAGTTGGGACTGAAGATTAAAGAATTTATTAGAAAAGCGTTTGGTGGTTTTTGACCCGGAGGGGGTTTTCCACCTAAAGTTCTTGTGCCTACAGTGTTCTTTTATTTACTGTTATTACTACATAAACATTAATAATAATTGAAGATTAACTAATGCTCTAAAAAGATTTAAAAGTGCTAATTGCTAAGGAATACTGATTCACCCGCCTCAGTATTTCCAACAATTGGTATCAGAGCTTGGTTCCTTCAATAACAACGTAACAACTGGAAGGAGATCATGGAGTATACTAAGAATGAGTTGCTTTGTTCAATGGAAATAACTATGCACTTTGGAGTAGAAGAATGTAGGTTCATTTGCTGACGCAAGGATACGAAGTATGGGAAATTGTTGACAAAGGCTCCATGCTGACCCGAGATGAACAAGGTAAGAAAAATATGGTATATGATGCAAAGGCTAAGGAACTTATTATCAATGGGCTTATCGAATCTGTTTATCTTAAGGTATTGAGTTGCAAAACTGCTAAAGAGGTATGGGGCAAGCTTGAAAATATATATGCAGGTGACTCAAAGGTGAAAGATATTGCAACATACTTTCAGCGTGTTGATGAAAAAATAAATACATTGGAAGGTTTGGGAGAACTCGTTGAAATGAAAATTGTTGTTTGAAAGATCCTTTGAACCTTGCCAACAAGATTTAGCCCTAAGGTGTTTGTCTTGGAAGATAGATCGAATTTGACCAATCTCAGCATAGATGAATTGCATGGAATTATTACGACATATGAAATTAGGATTGAAGAAGAGGATGACACATCTCACTTAGAAACAACATTTACCGCACCCAAGAAGAATAGTAAGGACAAACATACTACGAAAGCAAAAACTTGCAATTGTAAGGATGAGGAAAAGGAAGAAGATGAAGAAGAATTCTCAGATAAAGAATTTGCTTACTTCACGCGGAAAATGAGAATAGGTACAGGAAAATTCAAAGGTAAACTTCCATTAATATGTTTTGGTTGTGGCGAGGTTGAGCATTTTGCAGCCAAATGTCCTCACAAAAATGAGGGTGTTACGAAAGGGAAGAAAAGTCTTAACAAGTTCAACAAGCAAAGCAAGAAGAAATGGTTTAAGAAAAGTTTCTTCTCCAAAGTAGATAGTTCCTCATCCAAAGAAGACAATGATAACGAAGAAGAATTCAACGTAAGAGTATTGTTTATGGCCAAGCACAATAAACAAGAGGCACCTGACGAAGAAGAAGAAATGTTTGAAGTCAAATTTCAAAACGAAGTAATCAGGGTTATCAAAGAGCTCAAGGCCGAAAGGAAGCATGTTAACACTCTTGGAGACGAATTGAAGACAGAAAGGGAACAGGTCCTCAATCTTAAAATCAAGGTTGAAGAATACAAATGAATTGAAGAATTACTCAAAAAAGAAGTAAAGGAAAGCAACAAGGAGAGAGAAGCATTGGAAGCTGAAATAGTTTGTTTGCGAAAGGAAGTAAAATGTGGAAAAACACTTCAAGACTACGCCAACAGTTCAAAGGCTTTGGACGAACTCATCAGCAACCAGCGATTATACAATGACAAGACTGGTCTTGGTTAGAAAGAAATATCCGAAAAGGAGTCAAGTCCTTCTATGACAACTAAAGAAGATGGATATGCAAAAAGGGTAGATCCCCCAGCTAGATCAAGAGATCAAGACTCAAAGGAAGAACCTTGGAAGACAGTTCCTTGAAGAAGATTTCCTCCCAGGTATTAACCTATCTTTTATGGTCACTGTTATTCATGTGGAAGGTTTGGACATAGAGCTGTAGAATGTCGCATGTATGAAAATTGTTCCAGGATATCTTTTAGAAATGGATATTCCAGAACTCAACAAGATATCAATAGATTTGATTATCAGAGAGATGATGACGAATGCTACAAATGTAACAATTTTGGACACTTGGCTAAAGATTGCAGACTTGGAAGCTCTTCAAAGGAGTTCACGCAAAATCGAAATGAACAAATATGGAAAAAGAAGATTGAAAGGTGTGCTCTCCCTCTTAAGGCTCAAAGCGACATAAACGCGTGGTATGTTGACAGCGGTTGCTCAACGAATATGACTAGAGATAAAAATAAATTCATATCCTTGAAAGAAAAGAAGGATGGAACTGTGTCTTTTGGAAATGACGAGGCTTCAAAAGTCATAGGAACAGGTACAATCACTCTTGGAAGCAAGGATGCATTGGCAAATGATGTGTTGCAGGTTGAAAATATGAATCACAATTTGCTAGTGTTGGATAGATGTGCGATCAAGGGCACATGATGCTAGTTAAATCGAAGAAATGTGAAATCAGGAAAGGAAAGTTTGGTAAAATTGTGGCTACAGCAAGAAAAGCTCCAAATGACATGTGCATTTTGGATGAGACACCTAAATGGTGTTTCGTGGCAAAAGAAGATGAGAGTTGGTTATGGCACAAACAAATGGGACATATAAATTTCGACAATTTGGTCAAGATCAGTAAAAAGGAAGCAATTAGAGAAATGCCGAAAATTTCAAAACCTTTCAATACGACATGTAAATCTTGTCGACACGACAAACAGACAAAAGTCTAATTCAAGACAAAGGAATACTTTGTGTCATGTCCATTGGAATTAATACATACTGATCTATGTGGTCCTATGAGAACAAAAGGCTTAGACGACGAATTATACTTTATGCTAATGATAGATGATTACACTAGAATGACAATCGTCGGTTTCCTGAAGAAAAAGTCAGGCATTCGAGTGTTTCAAAATCTACAAGGAATTGGTCGAAAATGAAACTGATTTGAAGATCAAATGTTTGAGATCAGATAATGGCGGAGAATTCACATCCAAAGCATTTCAACAATACTGTGACGAAAGTGGAATAAAAAGGCAATTCTCAATAGCTAGAACACCACAGCAGAATGGAGTTGCTGAAACGAAAAACAAAACCGTACAGGAAATGGCTAGAATGATGTTAAAGGACTCAAACTTAGATGATAAATTCATGGTTCAAGCAATTGATACTGCCGTATTCATCTTAAACAGAGGCCTGCTCAAGAACAACTGTAACATGACTCCGTATAAACTATGGAAAGGAAGACCAACTAATGTCAAATACTTCAAAATATTTGGAAGTAAATGTCACGTCAAAAGAGAAGACCAAAAATTGGGCAAATTTGATGCCCGTGTTGACGAAGGTATTTTTGTTGGTTATTCTCGCAAAAGAAAGGCTTATAGATGCTACAATCTAAGGCGAAAACAAATAGTTGAAAGCATAAATGTTACTTTCGACGAAAATGGTGTTCAAAAGGATAACAATGAGATCATCTCTCCAGTCCAAGCAAACTTGAGGGGCTTGAGGTAGAATCTGTGAAGGATGAAGAAGAAGCTCTAGAACGAAGACCAATCAAATAAGGAAACAACAGACAACCAAGAGGAAATAAAAAATGATCAACAGGATGTACAAGAAACTTCTCCAAAAGTTTTAAAAGAATGGTGTCAAAAGAATCATTCGTCAAATCAAATCATCGGCAACATAAATGAAGGAATTAGAATCAGAAGTCGACAACTTCATTCATCATGTCAAGCCCATATTGCACTATTAGCGACTTTTGGGCCTAGCAATTTTGAGGAAGCTAGTCAAAATGAACACTGGGTAGAAGCTATGAATGGAGAACTAGATCAAATTGAGAAGAACGACAGTTGGGAATTGGTTCCATGACCAAAGGATAAAAATGTTATTGGAACTAAATGGGTCTTTAGAAACAAATTGAACGAGGACAGACATGTTACCAGGAACAAGGCAAGATTAGTCTGCAAAGGATATGCACAGGTTGAAGGAATCGGTTTCGAAGAAACATTTGCTCCCGTTGTCAGAATGGAAGCTATCAGGATGTTTCTTGCTTATGACTGCTCGAGAAAAATCAAGGTCTACCAAATGGATGTTAAGTCAGCTTTTCTAAATGGTGAATTGGAGGAAGAAGTTTACATTGAACAACCCAAAGGCTTTCTACTCTCCGACAAAGAAGACTAAGTCTACAGATTAAAGAAGGCTCTATATGGTCTCAAGCAAGCTCCTAGGGCTTGGTATGCTCGTCTTGATGGATATCTACATCAACAGGGATTCAAGAAAGGAAGTACTGACAACAATCTTTATGTGAAAGTGGATCGAGATAACCTAACAATTATCGAAGTATATGTGGATGATATAATCTTTGGAAGTAGTGATGATAGATTAAGTAAAGACTTTTGCCACAAAAATGCAAAGTGAGTTTGAAATGTCTATGCTCAGCAAACTGACATACTTTTTAGGGCTTTGGATTTCTCAGCAGGATAAAGGAATATTCATATATCAAACCAAGTACATCAAAGAAATGCTCAAGAAATTCCAGATGGAAGATTGCAAGCCAGTCCTTACACCCATGGTAACAAGTTGCAAGTTAAGCTTAGAAGACTCATCAAAGGATGTGGACCAAAGGTTGTATAGATCCATGATTGGTAGTCTCCTATATGTGGTAGACTCCCGGCCAGATGTGATGTGGGTAGTTGGACAAGTAGCACGATTCCAAGTAGCACCAAAAGAATCTCATATCATTGCCGTCAAAAGAATTCTTCGATATCTTAAGGGCACAACGGAATATGGTCTCTGGTATCCCAAAGGAAATAATTTGGTCATCCAAGCTTATACAAATGCAGATTGGGCAGGAAGTGTTGATGATCGTAAGAGTACCAGTGGAGCAACGTTCTACCTAGGTGGTTTCCTTGTCTCATGGTTAATTAAAAGGCAGTCTTCAATCTCGTTATCCACAACGGAAGCATAATACATCGTAGAAACAACTTGTTGTACTCAAGTTCTCTGGATGAAGCAAACCTTGCAAGATCTTCAAGTTAAGTTTGATCAACCTATTCCCATCTTTTGCGATAACACTATTGCCATCAATATCTCCAAAAATCTTGTGATGCATTCCAAAACAAAGGACATTCCAATCAAATATCATTTCGTTAGAGAGAAGGTCGCTGAAAAGAATATCAAGCCTGAATATGTGGGCACAAAGGAACAAATTGCTGACATATTTACCAAACCATTACCTCGTGAAACATTTGAGTATCTTCGCCGAAAGCTTGGGATTCTCCCAAGTTCTCATTAGAATCTTTCTCCTATCTAACGAAGTAGAAAGGGGGAGTTGAGGTGTGTACAAGTCTGCAGGATGACAATTTGTAAGGGGGAGTTACCTTTTGCCCTTGATGACAAAGGGGGAGAGAAGACAGTAGGAAGAGGTGTCATGATTGCAAGGGGAGTACTTGTGTTGCCATCAATGCCGGAGTGGGAGATTGTTGATCAGTGGTTGTCGTTGGTGTCAACCCAAGCAGCACTAGGGGTTACCCCGATCTTGCATTGGCATTTTGACTTCACAACTTATTCTATTTTGAGTCAAGGATCTTCTAGATGGATTCTACTCGTTGATATGTTTCCGTTGATGTATGGCACGCCACATAATTCTTTACGATTTGAGAGATATTCGTGTTTGAAGTTAGTAACCCCAGTTCATGGGTTAAAACCCTATGGGGTTGTGGCATGGCACTCATAATTGGTTGTGATCATTGAATAGTCAATAATTAATAATGTTTTTTTTTGGTTCTAAAATCCCTCCAATGTTCACTTGTTGAGGACCCTTTCCACTCAAGACATTCATATAAATAGTGATCCTCATATCCTCTTGATGCAGCAAAAGCCTCATCTACCCACATTATGCAAATAAAATTGCATGTCACACTATGTCTCAGGAATTTTAATATTCCTGCCCAGTGAAACCTTCTTCAACGAAGGTTTAAGCTCCTTCAATAAACTCTCTGCGGAAACGTTTGATTTAACTATCCAAAGTCTGGACCTTTATAAACCTTTGAGCAGAACCTTATAAATCCTTCATAATCTTTGGTTAATTCTTATTACCCGTGCATATTAACCATACCATGGATTTTAGACTTTGGTTAAAACTCAATTTAAACCATAAAACATTAATCCCACTTATTTCTATTATAATTCCCATATAATAGAAATATTTCATAAACCACACTTAAACCTTACCTTTCCTCTATTCCACAAACCTTTGCACATATATCGATGCTCTCCTTAGCGCATTAAATCTTCGCCGTCGATCTCATTCCTCAATCTGACGGTTATCACGCAATAACTCCTACCAACTAGCTTGACCAATCTCCATTGTTTATTTCTCCTACATCAATCCAACAGTGATTGCGTCATATTGCGCGATTACATGCACGACCGATATTAAATCGAGAGCGCGCGAGAAAAGTGGTTTTCCCTTTCCATCGTGTACTACGTGTCACCCACTTAGGCTAATCGCGTGAAATTATAGAATACCATTTACCGCTTTGAGGGCGCGTGAGATACTGCTTATTGCTTATGAAGACCACGCCACTATTCAACTAACACGTGGTTTTAATCTCCGCCATTCATCTTGATTTTATTTTGCGCGACTTAATCCTAGTCGTCTGTCTCACACAATCTCGTTCGTTGATCTGACTGATCCAACGGTTCCTGTGCACTGTTACGTCCTTTTGTTTCTTCCTGTGTAAAAGCCCATTCAACTTTCTGCCTATATATTTGTTCTCGCCTTATGGTCTTCATTTGTTCTTATCTCGATCTCCACTCTGTTACTTCATTTCTTCGTGCTTTACACTTCCTTCATAAATCCTTAAGTTTTAGGAAACCTTGCAGTTATAGCTTCGATGTAACATTGAAGGTTTTCTCCAACACTAACTGTGTAAACCTGTAACACTCTTCTCTGCACTGTCCTCTCTCTCAGATTCTTCTTGAATTCCTTGGACACTTATGTTATGTAGAATTAGTCTAATCCACACACAATTTATAATTCAATTACTCAATACCACAACTCAGAAATTGCACTTCAGTATTAATAAATGAATATTTACACAATGAGTTCCTTCTTGGCCCGATCTTTTATATCAGTGACCTTTTCTTTCCTGCCCGTAGGCTTATAGTCAAACCCTATCTAAACTCTGAACTCTGACTCTCTAACTAACTAACTAGCTAACTCTCTCTATGCCTTTTAGGCTTACATTTATACAAAAGGTTCTGTAACCAATTTCGGTTCAGATCCTTAATCTTTTGAACTAAATCCTGAATATCCTCTAAGTCCACTTTTGACTCAACTAATCCCTAAGGATCCTCTCTAGTTCCACAAACCATGAAACCAATTCCTAATCTAAGATTTACAATTGATTTCCAAATCTCTCAATCCCTATGGAATCTTAACTAGCCTAAATCTCTCATGTTCTCCAACATTCGAGAACATTTACAAATATGCCTCTCAATACTTAATTAATTTTTATTCTTAATATCTCTCATAAACTTACTTAAAAACCTTAATAATTACATTAATTTAATACTTAGGAAACCAACTTCCTTGAAAGCACAAGACCCCCTATGTCTACTAAAATACAATGATATTTCTGAGCCGGATGCTCCTGCATCAGACTCACAAGGTTGAAAACTTTTATGGTCTCCAGATCATGTGTTCTTATATGTTGATAGAAAACCTCCAGGGTCCCAAACTTTAGTTTGTAGTTGTCTGAATGCTCTGTTGTTTTATTGCTACTGTATGTTTATTGTCTTCTGTTTCATCTTCCTCTCCTTGTCAATCAAGTTCATATTCTGACTGATCACTCTTCCTGTTGTTGTCAATCTCCTCCATCTAGACTGCTTCATCATTAATTGCCATAATTCTTCAATCTCCATCTCCAGCATATCCTTGGGCTGGTACATACTCTGCCATTTGTTGCTGTACTCTGCCCGCTCATCTTCAAACTGCTGTTCATTATCTTCTCTTTGAAGTCGTCGGATTCTTACTACTGTTGTTTCATCCTTACCCTCTTGAGACTTTCCAAACAACCTCTGTTCAATATCTGTAAATTTACTTTCAAAAAATAAATTGTCTTACAATTCCCCTTGTACTTGATTCCTCTCAAATACATCACTATGCTATTCATCAATTCTAGCATATTTTCCTTCCTCTTCCATCTTTACTTGGTTGCTCGTATGTGCCAAATTTTCTCCAACACCTGCAACAAAATGTGCACTCACAAATCAATTATTAAAATGAAAAACATAAGGCATCAACGCCTCTTCTTCCTTTGGCAACATTTCACTACGCTGCTCTGACTTTTCGTCTTTTATCAGCACATCAGTATACTGATTCAACCTCTTTAAACAATTCTCTAAAGGACTCTCGAAACTGTCAGCAAGTCTTTCTTCCACACCATCTGCTTCAATGATGTCTTTCTGCTCTTGTCCATTGTAGTGAATTGCTTCATCTGCAATCACACTGTCATACTTTGAGTTTTCCAGCAAATATTCCAGCAATTCAATTTCTCTTTGACACTTCATAAGTACTTCATCATCACTTATAATTCTTGCATTTATGCACAATTTATCAGTTTGAGAATTACAAGGTTCAACAACGTCAACTGTTGCTTCACATATCAGTTCTTGAGGCTGAATTGCATCTTCCTCTTTCACAAGAAATTGTTCCTGTGTTGTAACAACTTCAAACATCAATGTATTACTAAATTCTTTCTGCTGCAATAATTCACTGTTTTTCTCATTCAAGAGACATTCTCCATCATTCTTTACTTCAGTGTATTTATCTTCTGAAATATACTCTTCCATACTTTTGACAGCTTCAAAAGACTGCTCATCTTCTGCACAACCTGTAATCACATCAAAATTATTAGATTAAAAAATACAAGGTTTCATATCCTCCTGCTGATCTGAATTTGTCCAACAGTTCAGAAAATCATCAATAATTCCTTCTTCAGCAAAGTAAACTTCTTGTTGTCTTGAATTTGCACAACGGTTCATATGATCTTTCACAGATCTCCAGTGTTCATCTTCACCCAAAACTTCACCTTGTTCTGCTTCACAAATGGAAACTTCCATTCTCAACTCAGCTTCTCTGAGTTCTTCAGACTTCAAGTGAACATTCATTACCTATTCAAGCTTTCGCAACTCTTCTGTTGAAAATAATACTGAGAGGGGGGGTGAATCAGTATTATCTAGTTCTTTTAACAAATCTTCTTTATTTACACTTTGAATTATTTTTGCATATCAGTACCATAAAATAATGAGCATGAACAAGAAAAACAAATAGTCACATCAAAGAACACTAGATATAAGGTGGAAACCCAATGTGGGTGAAAACGACCTGCTGCAATATGTCTCTATCTTCTTTCAAATTAGAAACTCCTTTTACAATGGTCTTGTACTGGTGCAGTCCTTTGCCAGTACGCAGGCTGCAACCTGCAGAAAGCTACAACTCTCTCTCGTTTTCCAGTCTCTCCTGGAAGGGAGCTCAACCCCCCCTACTTCTTTTCTTACAAGGACCACTTTTCATAAACATCAAATGATCATCAAGTACATGTAGATTTCACAGTCAACTGTAGTAACCAGATCAACAAAACAAAACTAAACCCAGAACACCTTATCAACAGAAAAATTCAGTCAACAGAAATTCAGGAGACAGATATGCAATTTTCTTTTCTCTGGCCTATGTCGCTACGCACTTCACCTTCTGCTTCCCTGCGTATACCCGCAGAGTTCCTTCTGCTGTGCCGCGTGCCCACGCACTGCTTCTTCTACCGCGTTGCGTACAGTACGCACCCAGATACACTATCGCGCCGCGTACTGCCACTGTAGTCACGCACTCAGAAAGACTATCGCGCCGCGTACTTTTACTGTGCGTACGCACCTGAACCACTATTGCACTGCGCACCCACGCAACCCTTCTTCTTCTGCTTCGGCGTACCCACGCAGTCACCCTTATTCTGCTCTGCGTACCCACGCAGTTCGCCTGTTTCTACTCTGCGTACCCACGCAGATCCCCTGTTTCTGCTCTGCGTACCCACGCAGAGGCATCGTTAAACACCTGCGTACTTCTGATTAGGGCCGAATTTGCAGATCACCAGTGTTCTACAGTTAGTCGGATGCCCAGATCTGATCATGCGCTCGAGAGATCACTCTTCACAGATTCACTTTCCACTTCACTTTCATATAGATCAAGCTTTTGAAACAATAACCCAATATTTCAGATCTTAAGATATTCAATTTACAAAAGATACTTAGCCAAGGGATCTCCTTTGCTTTATATAGGCAAGCTCCTCCTAAAATCATGGATCAAAACTACGAGCCATAACCATAATAACACAAATACCATCAGCTAAATACCAAAGATTAAACATAAGAAACCCCACGTGTGCTTTCCTTTGTCTTGAAGTGAGTGCACTAGGGGTACACACCTGCTGAACGGCTGACCTATGTGTCTAGCCGCGGTCCCTTCACAATGTACCTGCGGGTACGCATCTTCTGATCTGTTCTCCTACGTACTTCTTAATTTTCAACATATTGAGAGCCTTGCCACGGGTGTTGCCATCAAGTACAACATCTGTAACATATAGCC
>APFE031424100.1:82862-102948 GCA_000404065.3 Pinus taeda | reverse complement strand
AAAATAAAAAATAAAAAAATTGGACCCTATATTAGGTTGGGCACACCTACCTATGGTTTTTGGTTCATTATTTTGGACGCAATGGTTTTTGGTCCATGGTAGTGGATGCTTCAACATGTATAAATATATATTGTAACATTGAAAGGAAAATAATGAAAAATCAAGCTAGTAGTCCCGGTTTTGGGATCCAGGGGAAAATCTCTGTGTATATGTGTTTTATGTGTTATGCTCTCGCATTGTCTATTTTCTGTGTTTTAGAATTCGTATGCAGGTAATTTCTATACAAGGTTAAAACCTACATTGTAACCGTCGATTGTACAAGAACTGAAGAAACTAAAGTTTGTACAGGAATTTGAGAGGCCACGTTTGAAACAAATGGACCAAAAGTAGGCATGGCGCTTGGTGACCAAATGGGATTATGATAAAGTGAAGACACACTTGGAGTACCTGAAAGCCTTTAGGTGGAAAGTTATATTCAATATCATCGCCAACACCAGGAGTGTGAGTGGCTGAGACTTCTGGAGGAGGATCTCGAGGAGAGGTTGGGATCTCACGTTCTGATGCCATGGGTGGAAACAATTGACGAGGGGGAATCCATGATGACCGAGGAGAAGGCTCCAAAGGAACAAATGCATTTGGTCAAGAATGCACCCTTTTAAGTTTGTAGACCAAGCAATGTAATCTATGCTTAATTAATAACAAAGATGAATCTCAAATGCAAGATGACCAAATACAATTGAAAAAAAAATGTAAAAGACAAACCAAAACTAATGCAAACCAATGCTTTCAATGATTTTAACAGATAATTAGATCTAACCAATCAGCAAACCACAAAGTCAGTGACACTTACAAGCAACAAGTGACAATCAAATGACCTATAAACCCTAAAATCAATTCAATTTCACTCAAACACTTGAAAGCTCAACAAGACAAGAATTTTCTAATCAAATCAGGTAATTAGACAAAACACCAATAAATCCAATCGCACAGGACAAAAGAAAAGACCTCAAGGGCTTAGACACACTGGATTTTGACAGAGAAACCTTAAATTTTTGCCAATATCTGATATCAACAAGACTATAATGGCCAAAATGGCACTGAGCAGGGGATCAACATGACTTTTTTAAAGGAAATTGATATGGCAATGTGACTGTTAGAGAAAGAAATGCGTTGGGCGAGGAAAAAGGAAAAAAAAATAAAAATATTTCCACAAACACTCTAGAATTAGCACTCTAAGGTGGAAATTAGTGATTTTGCAGACCTATTCAAACTCAAACTAACTCAGAACTCGATGGTCGGGCAAATTGATTAAGAGATCAGATGAGAAAATACATTGAAGAGGCTATAACTTCCCTAGTGGAGTCACCATTTTGCTATGAAGGCAAATCCCCTCTGCAGATAGAGGCGATCTCTCTATCCCAATGAGTGGGTCTAGCAACAAAGGAATGAAGACTTTCCTAGTTTACATTTAAAATGCAAAGAGAGAGAGAGAGAGACCTACCTCACTCTGATGTTAATTGCTCAATCCTTTGAAGGTGACTTCAATCCCTTTGCTTCCAGGCTTGCTCCTTACTTTTTCTTTATGTCTAAGTACCATGCATCTAAAAATTAATGCAACTATAATGAGTTTTCTAAACTTCAAAATAAACACCTATGTATACCTCCCTGACAATGATGCCAAAATGTTGGGTGATTTAATTGTGATTTAAATCCATGTCATTAATTGTCAACCCAGGGTTCATAGAACTGACGAGGTATAATTGTACTATATGTACTAGGTGGTTAATTATCATAATAGATTAATCTAATGCAATTAAAAATAATTACAAAGTTAATTAAATCAATCTAATCCAAACCAAACCAAACATAAAGAAATTGAAATCACACTTGTAGAATTGAAATCACATTTACATAAATGAAATCACACCACACTTACATAAATCAAATCACACTTGCAGAATTGAAATCACAACACACTTGCATAATTGAAATCACACTTGCTGAATTGAAATCACACTCACACATGTTGAAATGAAATCACACTTGCTAAAAGGAAAAATACACTTGCATAAAATAAAAACACACTTGCTGAAAATAAATGAAATAAAACAACTACACTATGTTACCAATATGTACAAAAGTGTGCAAATTGTGGTTGATGGGGGGCCTCCATTCCTCAGCAAGCACACTATACAACTATCATCACGTCATGGAGATCAAAGTGATAGTATGTATCTCATAAAATGAGTTACAAGATATTACAAGAATTCTCTATCCTCGCTTTACAAATCACATCTTGGATGGAACTTGGAACCTCCAACTAACAACTAGAAACTAGCTAATAATGACTAATTAGTTAACAACCCTTTGTATGAAGGGTGCACTCCTATTTATATAAAAATTAAGGATAACTATTCAATAAATATAGGTCCTTTTTTTTCTAAGTTATGTTAATCTATTAATATGTAACAAAAATGTACAAAGAGTCACAGGCCTCAACCGACCTTAACATAGTGTATCAGAGAATATCTTGACTGCCCCAACATTGGGGAACTAGTCCGCGAAGACAAAAAACCAGAAGGGATATTAGTCTTTGAGACCGGAAAAAACAAAAACAAAAACCAGAGAAAAATAACCATGACATAAAAGATGTAGACAAAAACCAGTAAAGCTAATAAATCAAAGAGACCAGCCAAATGACACCTGACAGCCATGCGAAATCATTTGAGCTCATTCGGGACAAGCTCCTCCATAATCGGACATGCCCAATCATCCGCCTTCTCCGTCGACACTCTGCCACGTGGCCCACCCACAAGTTGGACGATACCATGGCTACCAGTTGTTGCCTTCAGTGTTGGCCCTTCAATCCCTGTGCCACCTGGGAAGCGCGTGGCACCAGAACTACCACCCTCAGCATGCTAACCGCCACCCATGGTCTGGCCATGTAGAGAAATTTTACCTTTGTCCAGTCATCCTCGTCCAGGATAGGCTCCTCAACAATCAAAGACGCCCAGTCATCCACCTCCTCCATCAATGCTCTGCCATGTGGCTGACCCACAAGTTGGGCAACACCATGGTTGCCAGCAGTTGCCTTCAGAGCAGGCCCTTCAATCCTTGTTCCACCTGGGGCGCACGTGGCACCTAAACCACCACCCTCTACATGTTGACCACCACCCATGGTCTGGCCATGCAGAGCGACTTTTCCTTCAAACAACAGATTCTTTCCTGTGTCTCGGCCATTTCTACATTTGTGACCTTCCTCTTGCCGCAATTCAGAGTTTTCCGCCTAGGTGGCTGGCTGCTCATTGTCTTCGGTGATGGTGATTGTAGCAGTAATCACTGGTCTGTTCAGGGTGCTACGAAATCTGAACTGGGTTGAGTGGGGAGCAGGGTGAGGAGGCAAAGGGAAATTGGCAGTGTGAACCGCAAAATCTCTACGACCTTCACCCGGAGACAGAGCACAACCTCGGCCACTGTGAGTATTAGGATATCTTTCCAAACCATAGCTGTGGGGGGATAAAGATCAGGGGAGGGAGAGAAGGTAGCAGGCTCAGGATTCAGCTCCGTCTGGGGGCGGGTAGTACCTCCCCGAGTCCCTCCTTTTCAGCTTCTCATGCGATGGCGTACCATATTAGAATGTCTGGCTAAATGTTCAATGGGAGCAATGGTAGAAGGATTGAGCAGGGGAACAAGGACTGGCTGAGCTGTGGTTAACTGGCAGAACCTACAATCGGAAGGTGATGCCCATTACCGAAATCAACACAGCAAGCTAACTAGCAGCGACGTCTAGTAACTGTGCGGGAGCTGGGTTCAGTAGCCTGGGGCGGGCAATTGCAATGGAGCAGAGGATAAGGAGACATAATGAGGTGAGGGGAGTCCATGTCTGGGCGGTAAACAACTCTTTCTCAATCCAAGCCTTCATTAAATGCTGCCTGCGGTCTGTCAAGAGATCGACTCAGTGTGGTGTGGGGAGAGATGCCATCGACCAAGTGGCCTGTCCTCTTGCCGTTGTCCAATGTATTCCTCATAAATAACATTGAATGTCACCCGCATCCGGGTAATAAATATAGATCCTTAGATCTATTCTAAATCCACATTTATCTCTTGTGGTTACAACCAAACTCCTATAAATGTAAGATACAAATCCTCTCAAAATTCTTTCATCCATGATCTTTCTCCTTTGAATGTGCATAGTTAATGATCCACATCTTCTACAATTATTCCACAAATCTTCATGAGTTAAAATTTGAAATTCGAATTTGTGGTTGGGTGGCCAAGTGGGACCCTTCTAGAATCTCCAAGTAGGCCTACAATATCACAAAACTCGTAACACTTATAAATATATATGAAAATATGTTAACTTCCTAACATTTAATTACAAATTCACTTATAATAATTAAAATCAATGACTTGGAAAAAAATAATGATAAACCCATGTAATGATGAAAATGGTTGCTTAATGTAAGGTTATGGGGCTATTGCGTTATGGAATGAGGGTAAAATGATGGAAATGAAGGTGAAAGTGGATGACATTTTGAAGACCCAACAAACCCCCCAACTAAAGATGTTTCATGTCCTCATGCAACTATTGCATTGATTTTCTTAATCATAAGTTAATATTCTTGAAATGTTTTGATTCCATATGAGCTTTGGCTTTGCGTTGATTCTCTTTTAAATTTGCATAATCATGTCATTTGATAATTTTATTCTTTTTTCACAGTGCACTATGAAATACATTTGATTGCAACATATATTTTTTATGGTTCATTCTTGTGTGACAACCAAAATTATATGAGTATTGGTTCTTGTGTAACAATAATTTTATTATTTTTTTTGCATCAAAATACTTGAAAACATTGAGAATTCCTTTTTAAGTCCCATAGTGACTATCTACCATTTAATGTGCTCATAAATTGATCATTGGCAAACATATAAATTTTTTGAATCAAAATGCAATAGTAGTTGATTTGGGAAAATATGTTGGTTAAGATGAAATGAAATGCAACATCTGGCATGAAATGTGAATATCCCTTCCCCCCAACTTAAGGTGTTTTCAGTTTTCTTGCAAATGAGAAAGGGAATATGAATGTGGTGAGGCATTTTCCAAAATCTAAATTTTAGCATTTAAGGAATTACATGATTAAAAATTAGAAAATTACATACCTTCACCTACCTGAAAAGTGGAAAATCTATGTATATAGAAGAGTGTAGCTATTGCTGCTGGATCATGGAATATGAAGTAAAAGAATCTGATATGCTTCTTCTTTCCCTTGGTTGTATGAATTGAGGATGAGATTGGAATCTTTATTGCTATGGCTGCTAATTGAGTCTTGCTGAAATCATGTAGTCTTCATTTGTTCCCACTCAGTGGCATAATTCTTATCTATGTGAATAGATGTGTCGATGTTGAACATAGAAATAATTGTTGTATTACTGGCCATTAATGAATGCCATTAACCAACACGAGACTACTCACATTGATGTCAATGAGAGTCAAGATGCCTAAGTACATCTTACTAGGTACAAATAAATGTGTCGAAGTCAAGTCACCCAAAACATCCAACAAACATGGGACATTGATGTATTCCCACTCTTTATTGGCGAGAGAAATTTCCATTAAGGCATGCAAGCCTCAATGTACTTGAAAGATCTCTAGTCTTGATCCCTGATGATGTGTCAAAGTCGATGGGTCAATACTTGTTAGAAGGGAGGCCTTAATGAATCCTCCATCATCTAACGTGAGTATACAATAATAGTTTGAAGAACTATAGATGGAAAATTTGCATCGAAGCAAGGTTTATTTGATAGGAAGAAAATGGAAAATTGGATGGTTCAGCTTTGTAAGGGATCTGAATGAATTTATTTTGGGTTAAAGGTGAGTGAGAGTTAGGCAGTAAAGTATGAAGATTGCAAAGGGAAATGAGTTGTTGGTAGTAGCGAGATGGACAATTATGGATTGATTGCAGGCTTAAAATGTGTAGCAATGGTAAAATTGGTATGTGTTTAGTAGCAATGGCGTAGTGGATCTGATTTTACATTGAATGATCATGCTCTTTTGAAAGAAAGTTGGTCTTTAAAAAGGTACTCATGCATATAGTGATCTTCTTTCATCGTCTTGGAACTTGCAAAAACTTTGCAATTTTTCTGCAATAAAATGTAAGACTATCAAAAGAGAGAGGTGATTAGTCCCTCTTCATTTGATATATACACAAAAAAACTAAAAAAATAATACTAATAAAACAAATTCAAGGACAAAAAATTAAATGCATATTTACTTGATCAGTACCATGGATCACCTATTATTGTTTTGTTGGTGAATTATTCATTGTGTTTCTAACCAATTTTGAGCTTGAGGCCTCTTCTCCACACAATTAATGCTTCATTAATAGACCATAAACCAAATTTACATAAGCTATTGAATTGTGTCGATTCTATAGCTACCAAAAATATGGATCGTTGCAATGCCTTGCTGCTTTAAAACTTGCAATTAGACTTTGATGGTGGTTTATCAATTACTACAGTTAGGTTTTTAATATTTACAAGTTTTTATGAAATTCTAAGTCCATAACTGCGTTTTTTCTTTTTCTCTAGCACTCCACCCTTGTCCATGATCCCATGGATCAATAAAATTCTCAAAAGTCAAAATCCTTGGATCAACTTGAAAATAACACCAAAACATAGATCTCATCCCCCTGAATCCAACGTAACTTGTTTCACTCAAATCCGACTTTAGATGCTCCTGGAATCGCGTTCTGTTAGTTTTAGGAAACAACTAAAAAAATGATTATTTAGTTATAGGAATGATTAGTCAACAATACGTACAATGCCTGGGTCATGACCTGGCAAGTTTGAGTGTTTCTCATCGGTGAATGCGTGTTTGACATTTGTCACTAGTTGATTGGTTGACACGTGTTTGTTTTTTATTGGTTACAGTTTTGTGTAAAGGGCCAATGAGGGAGTGCCACGTGGGCCAACCAATGGTTTCCACGTGACCTCCTCATGGTGGGCCAAAATTTTGCGTTAGGCCAAACAACCACCACCAGAATCAAAATTGAGACCTCATACCTAGCAATAAAGCACTTCTACCAATTTGATTGTCCTATCTTTCTTATTATAACTATGATCCAATGCATATTTAAAGTTTACATGCACACTATTTGGTGGAGGGGTTGGGCTAAGGCCTAGCCCCTGGTCACACTAGTGCCATGGAAATGTGGGTAGAGGGCCAACTAGCCCAGCCCACAGGTCATCACCACAACACTGCAACAATGGAACCGAGCGCCAAAACTGTCATCCACGTCATAGCACTGACTTGCATGCCCAACAATCGTCACCAAGTGCTAGTTAGAGCACTGTTTGGAGGACAGAGGGAGCCAACCCTTAAGCACCATCCAAGGTCCTATGCAAAACCTATGTGATTGAGGGTGCATGCCAGGTAGACAGAGCCTCGAAAAATCGACACCTAATGTGGTCATATAGTGCTTATGTGACCGAGATTTTCAGAACTAGAGCTAAATGTAGATTTTAACCGTCCTACAAATTTGACCATTGATCGGGAATGAAGGCCAGGTTTTCGTTCACTTTCCACATTCAGGGTGCACAAGCTGGGTTTGGGTTGAATTATAGGATTATTAACAATAGAATTGGGCAAAAACTTGAAACAATGATATTTTACTCAAGTTTTGGCCAAATGAGGTGCAAAAAGAGTCAAAACAGGGGTTTTCAACAATGTGGGATCCATTGGAGACATTAGTGTTTCTATTTGAGCTTTATAAAATCCTATTATTATACTTTTGATTATGAATTTAGATCTCTTATCCAATTTTTATTGCAAAATTTTAAAACTAACTTGGTTCAATTTTCTTTCCTGATCTTCCAGGGTGTAGAGAGCACAAGAAGAGAGCATACTTAGCAATATCGAAACTCTTTTTTCATTTGGAATGTGAAATTTAAAAAGACGAAGAAAAAGGATTTGATTTATAACTTCAAATTGTGGCTCTCGAAATTCTATTTGTCTCCTCAAATGTTCATTCTCTTTCTACATCCTCCTGCAAATGATCAGTGATTTGGGTGGCTCTTACTGCACCACCAATAAATAAATTGCAAATAAAATGAAATCTAACTTAAAAAAACTTAAAAAAAAAAAAAAGAGAAAAAACATCACTAAACTTGGTTTTTGTTCATTAATTCTATCATACTCTATTCTACTGGAAAGAGAAAAATTGTTTCAAGTGTATGCATATTTCCAGTGTAACCATGTGTGTAATAGGAGTAAAAAGATATTCATGCTTAGTTATGAAAAATATGCATTACAACACATCAATGCATGAAACACCAATTGTTTTGATAATACAATCAAGAAGTAAGGAACAATGAAAGAGTGAGGTGACTTGATCCTTGATTGGAACCATCTTTCATTAAGGTCATGAATTTCTTGATTCCTTTCTTGGTTTAAATCACATTGAATATCTTCCTTTATTATGCATTCCTCAATCTTAGATTCTACTGGTTTCTCCCCAACAAAAGTATTTCATGATTGTTTAATCTCTTCAACATATTGGCAAGAGTAATCAAAAGAGACTTGAATATCCTCTTGTGGAGGTGGAGAGATAGACAAGTTTGTCCATGCAGTTAAAATATACTCTTCTTGAGAGGAAACTATCCCAGCTATCGCTAAGATTTGAGAAAGTTCTTGGAAGAACATTGTTCAAATTCTTAATTGTCTGTGAATTACTCCAACTAGTTGATAATCCCATCGTGCACACAAATTAGTACAAAGTTTTGAAAAATTATTGAAATTTAAAATGCAAAATGATTTTGATATGATTTTTACCATGCATCTAAAAATGAATGCAACTATAATGAGTTGTTTAAACTTCAAAATAAACACCTATGTATACCTCCTCGACAATAACGCCAAAATGTTGGGTGATTTAATTGCGAGTTAAATCCCTATCATTAATTGTCAACTTGGGGTTCGTAGAACTGACGAGGTATACCTGTACTATATGTACTAGGTGGTTACTTGTCATAATAGATTAATATAATGGAATTAAAACTAATTACAAAGTTAATTAAATCAATCTAATCCAAACCAAACCAAACATAAAGAAGTTGAAATCACACTTGCATCAAGGAAATCACACTTGCTTGAAATTGAAATCACACTTGTAGAATTGAAATCACACTTGTAGGATTGAAATCACACTTACATAAATAAAATCACACCACACTTGCATAAATGAAATCACACTTGCAGAATTAAAATCACACCACACTTGCATAATTGAAATCACACCACACTTGATGAATTGAAATCACACTCACACCTATTGAAATGAAATCACACTTGTTGAAAGGAAAAACACACTTGCGTAAAATTAAAACACACTTGCTTAAAATAAATGAAATAAAGCAACTACAATATGTTACCAATATGTATAAAAGTGTGCAAACTAAGGTTGATGGGGACCCTCCATTCCTCGGCAAGCACACTAAACAACTATCATCACATCGTCGAGATCAAAGTGGCAATATGTGTTTCATAAAATGAGTTACAAGATATTACAATAATTCTCTATCCTCACTTTACAAAACAAATCTTGTATTGAACTTGGAACCTCCAACTAACAACTAGCAACTAGCTAATAATGACTAATTAGTTAACAACCCTTTGTATGAAGGGTGCACTCCTATTTATACAAAAATTAAGGATAACTATTCATAAATATAGATCCTTAGATCTCTCCTAAATCCACATTTATCTCTTGTGGTTACAACCAATCTCCTAAAAATGTAAGATACGAATCCTCTCAAAATTCTCTCATCCATGATCCACATCTTCTACAATTATTCCACAAATCTTCATGAGTTGGAATTTGAAATTCGAATTTGTGGTTGGGTGGCCAAGTAGGACCCTTCTAAAATCTTCAAGTAGGCCTACAATATCACAAAACTCATAACACTTTTAGATATGTATGAGAATATTTTAATTTCCTAACATTTAATCACAAATTCACTTATAATTCTTAAAATCAATGACTTGGAAAATAATAATGATAAACCCATGTAATGATGAAAATGGTTATTTAATGTAAGGTTATGGGGCTATAGGGTCACAAAATGAGGGTAAAATGATGGAAATGATAGGTGAAAGTGGATGACATTTTGGAGACCCAACACATGTCATATATCAAACATAAACTACTTAATAGGTCAAGGAGTATTAAGCTAAATGCATAAACATTTACACATTTATGGAAAGTGAACATCGGATGTATATATTAATGAAATAAAAAGGGAAACATAAAACCTATGCCTTGATGTTGGCGACCTCCTTTTGGTGGATGTCCAAGTCCAAGCCAAGACTCCTCAAGCACTCCTTCTCCAAGTTAGAATGGGCAGCATTTGGGCATGATCTTAGCATATGAATGCAGCAATCAATGACCAACCATTTGAGGATGGAAGGGAGTTGACTTATAGGAAGGGAGAGGGAGTTAGGGATCCACAAAAGAAGGAGAAAGGTCCACGTCTCAAGGGGAAACCCATAATGATAAGATCAAGAGCTCCAAATGGGAGAGCTCAACCATATCTACCACAACCAATATCAAACTCATTGTTCTCAAAGTTTCTAGCACACAGGCTTCTCCCCAATTTTGGGAAAACCTGCTAGTAGAGGTTCAGCGTGGATTTTAATATCAAAACCCACGCTGGCAGTGCTAAGGTAAAACAATGCAACCTTCCATCAGCACGGGCAAGCAGTGGAGTAAAATGTGTTGGCCCTAAAAATTAGGGTTTTAGCTAACCTTCTTCAGAATTGACTCAAGGTATTTTTCCTTAAGTTTTTCAAGGATGTTTTTGTCTATGTATCATGATGGATATACTTAATGGTTGTCAACATTTTGGCACTTTGGGATATGGAACAAGAAGTGAACATGAGGTGTGACAAAATACTGTGTAACAAAAGTAAGTGACTTGATGATGATCACATATTTATGCCTATCTACATTTACCAACCATTTAATTTACATGGATCCACTATTTATAAAAATAATTAATATATAAATTAAACATTTATACATTTAATCACCCAGGGGGTAGTCATTTGGTGATGGCCATGAAAATGAAGTGTTATGTGTGAGGAGGTTTAAAGTTCAAATCCCCCAATTCACTAGTGCTTGTGAAACAGGCATATGTAGACACCTAGAGTTTATAGTGGTAAAATTTTGAATCGATCCCTTGTCACGCAAGTACGATACTAGCCCCATTGATGATTCCTCTAGTTACTTAAAAAAAAAAAAAAAAAAAAAAAAAAAACAATATTCTTAACCTTTTAATTAAGTTGATTTTCATATGAACAAGTGTCATATAAAGTGAGTTATGGTTTTTTGGGCATGTGGTATTGATAAGCCATGATATTGTAGAAAATTCTATTTACATGTTAATAATCTTCGTGGTAAGGTGGGGGTAAATCTGCATGCTTAAGAATCTCCATGGAAAACCACCTAAGAGTGTCAAAAGTCACTTCTAAAGTTAGATCTCGGATGGCTTGGCTAGGGAAGTGAATATCCTAAGTGAAAATATCCGAACTGTGATTAATTTATATGCTCAATGATAAATAAGCAAGAAATTAACACAAATTTTACAAAATAGGTGGTGAATCCCCTTAGGGTTTCACCAAAAATCTTCAAATTGATATATAAACACAATAGAGAACTTATAAGATGATTCCATTATATTGTGTTAGATAAGTGTTAGAAACAATATTAGAATGAACTATAAGTTATATTATGGTTAGAATGCACCATTTAGGATTAAGCCCTAGCTTTAAGTTTTCAACAATTTTGATTTTCCTTCTTGTAATTTAATTTCCGAAATGAGTAAATACCTTAAATGACCACACAAAGTGTTATATAAAACCTCTAAGCACAAATGTGTGGGGTCATTTTTCCCTATTAGGTTTAGCATTAATTAATTGAGCATAAATACTTGGGTACATATGTCTATAAAGATGGCATAAAGCATTGACTTTGCACCAGACAATGAATAAATATCTTTCTTGGGTTTTTTCTTATAATATCTATCTATATATATATATATATATATATATATATTATATAATATATGATATATAATTTATTTTTATTTTAAAAAATAGAGAAAGAAAATAATTTGCTTTTTTGGGTTGGTTGTTGGGAGTTAAGGTTAGCGCCTTGTCTCCACTTAAGGCTTATGGGGTCGAGTAGGATGCTCCTATAAGACTGACCTATTCAATGCTTATGGATTAGAATGATAGACTAGGGCTAGAGACCACATAATCATTTGTCTAATTAAGAGAATTCATGAAAACCAAGGCCCTATAAGAAGGTATTTGTCAAATAAATAACCTTCACCAACAAGAGAAACAATGGAATGGAAAACAATACTTAAAACCTTATTGTGGAGAATAAAACTAAGACAAGAGAGTGAATTCTTACCAAACCAATTAAGGAGAATGGAAGAGAAACACATCCTAGATGTCCTGTGACAAAGTTTCCCTTCAAATGGATTGATGTTTCTAGCTAGTAGTACTATTAAAAATACACAAATATATCTTGATGTAAGAAAATTAACCAAGAAAGAGAGCGCTCCAAGGAGTTAACACCAACACACTAAGAAAATATATGTTATTAATGGCTTATGAAAGTAATCTCTAACAATTCACAATAATTTGGAATAGGAGTGCTTATATTTATAGATGAGGCTCACAACACCTTACCATTCTTTATTCCCCAAAACTGGGTTAAGGAATCAAAACAAAAAGACTTGTCATCTCAAAAATTATGGAGAATAATTCAAAATACAAGTAAATTATGCCTCGTGTGCACAAAACCATCATTATAAGTGTACATCTCCCTTCAAATAGGAGTTAATAGCATTAGAGGCTCAACATTCCCTTGAAAATGCATTGGAAAGGTCTCAAAACAAGGTAAGAAACTTTAGTGTCCACTTTCCCTCCAATTTCTAGCCTAAGGAGGTAGAACAACCTCATAGGTTATCCCATCCATGCAAACATCACCCAAAGTCTCCTTAGAAACTTTCTCTAATGTGAGAAAGTTACACTTGTAACTTAGCCTAGGTCCAAGTTAGGAAGAGCACATAACTTATTAAGGTAAACATACATTAGAAAAGGTAAAGTATATACTTTAGTAATTATGTTTTAACCTCAACCCTTTATCTCAAGGGATTAAGATTAGGTATTTAGATCCACAAAAAGCTATAAAAGCAAGACTTAGGAGAATACACACCATACATCAACACAAGAAGAGATTCATCTTAGTGAGGAGTGTAATACTTTAGTGTGTTCGGTATGAGGAAGGGGGCAACAAGGGTATCTAGATTAGCCAAGAAGGGCTTGATTAGATGGATTAGATACAATGCTGTACATGAATTTCCTTAGTTGGCTCATTATCTCAGGACAAGAGCCCAAGTAACTATTGAATATTTTAATGATGAAATGATTTGATTGGGCAAAATTTCTTGTGTCATTCATTTTTTGTGAAATTGGTTATGCTTTTTATTTCACTAATTTATGTTTTTAACCTGGTTGTTCATTCATTTAGTAGATCTATAATATGATGGGAAAATGAATTATCAAGTGTTAGGTTTAAAAAAAAATTAACATGGTACCCAAGCCATAAATTTTGAGAACCAATCTTAAGAAGACAGGTTTGTATAAGTGTTGTAGGGGCCAAGTTTAGTTGTGATGGTATGTGGTAGAAAATATATATATATATATATTTTGAAAGAAGAAAAAGATCATATGGTTGTATGGAGGAATGAATGTGAAAGACAAACAATTTATTGAATTGGATTATGTGTAAACCAAAGGTTTAAATGGAAGAAAAAAAAAAAAGGCATGGTGCACTTATGGTCAATAACAATAGGCTATTAGACTTGCCGTCAGGGTCAACATGATACTAATAGGTGTAGTAGGCCACAAAGGAGAGCATATACACGGTGTAAATAGCATGAGCCAGAGGCCAATGACCCATGTGTGGAGGTAAAGGAGACAAATTCCAAGTAAGAACCAAGGTGGCAACAAAGTCATCAAGCCTAACATGGTTGATACAACCATAAGAACATCTGAGTTGTCTGTGGGATGCATCTACAAGGGAAAATTCACATGTTAATTGGTAGGATATGTGATGTTGGAGCTTGGGAGTTGCAAAAAGGGAGTGGGATAGGAATGAGGATGATAGCAACGGCAGTCAGACTCCACCAAGGTAGTTGAGCCACCAATCAAAGGGCGTGTGTGCCGAAAATTCGACAAATATAGAAGCTGAGATAGGTTGAGAATTCAAGGTAGAGGTAATACGAGGAGCTAATGGCATGTTGGTATATCTCAACCATAATAATTTTGAAGATGGGCATGCAGAGGAGTGAAAAAGGAACATGTAAGAATGAGGTGAAAAATCACATAGAGAAGGTGTAGAGGCCATGTCACAGGAATGTTGGTTAGGATAATTGGCTAACAATTATTGTTGTTTGTAGGTTTTGGAAAGGTTTGATGCATAAGTGGGACCTCAGAAAGGAGCCAAGGGAGAGTAAGAATAACCATATGGTTCTTAACAAATAATTACATATCAGAAGTAGGCCAGAGGTGTGGTTTGGGCCCACAAGAATTTTACTAGTAGGATTGGTGGAGGTAACCCTCAAAGGGGGAGAGTGAGTGCACTTATTAGGGCATAATAATACTATAATATTTAAATTGATTTGGATATTGAAACAAATATTGTAAGGTTTGCGGATAAGTTGGATGTTTCTTACAATTTAAGTCCATGGAACCATAGGATAACATTGATTCTCATGGAGAATAACCTATGGGATTTTGTTAACACACAAGATACAATTGCTTCATAATTTACGACTTTGGGAACTAAAAAATTGAAATATTTAAAATCCATATGTATCATCATGGATGGGGTGAAGGATCATGTGTCCCTCTCATATCAAGGAAGAATAGTGCCCATGAGATGTGGATTGTGGTAATGAACCTATACTAAAGTGATAATCAAAATCGAAACATGGCGTTGAGGAAGAAGCTTAGGAACACCAAGATTATTGAATCCAACATAGTGGCATCTTACCTCACTAGGATTCAACAAGTTCAGGATGATCTTGGAGTTATTGGTGTAGTCATTCTAGATAAGGTGCTTGTAAGGACAACCCTAAGCAGGTTCTCAAACCCTTGGGCTACCTCTCTAACAGTTGTTCTAGTACAAGGAAAGATATCAAATTGGAACAAATTGTGCGATAAATTTAATCAGAAGGGGGTTTCCGAGAAATAATTTTTTATAGGACATCATAAATGTGGGAATGATGACAATATTACTCTTGAAATTTGGAAAATGAGGATAAAATATTCGAGTAGTTGGGGTGAAGATTCAACCTCACAAACCACGAAGAAGGATTTGACTAAGGTCAAGTGTTTTTCCTGTCATAAAATGGGACAATATGCTTCACACTGTCTAGAGAGGAAAAAGAGGGGGAAGGGAATGCATCCAACTATAGTTGCATCACTATAATATTAGAAGGAGTTTTCCAAGAAGTTTGAAATGAATTTCACACTTGTTTCCTACGTTACCTCAAACACATTACCAGTGAGTGCTTGGTTGCTAGATAGTGGAGCCACAAGAGATATGACGGGAGCGTGGGAACAATTTGATAAGTTTACCAAGTGGGACTCATTATTACATGTAGAGTTTGGTGATGATGCCAAACATGTAGTAAAAGAGGTTGGAATAGAGTTATTTCAACTTGATTCGGGAGGCAGGATGGTAGTGAAAGACATGCTATGGGTGATAGAACTTTGGTGGAGTCTTCTCTTAGTCTTTATGATGGAGAAGAAGGGTTTTGTGTAGCATTTTAGGATAGGATGGTATTGATAAAACCCAAGGGATGTAGCTCTGATGAGGGACATGTCCTCAAAGTTAGAGAGAAAAAATTGTCTAGGTTAAAGGCCTAGTCTATTCAAATAATGGCACGAGGTAGAGAAATAAAAAAGAACAAGGAGAAAAGCACCAAAGTTTGAGAAGTTCAGAGGGGATTAGCCTTCAAGTTTAGGAGGGGAGGAGTTGTCAACATATTCCTCCAAATATTTCAAGAAGGTCTCTTGGTATGATATGACCATATAACATGTTCAAGAGCAGGAGGGTTCAAGGAACCAGACCTAGGAAAGTAAGACTTTGATGATGTTTTGATCTAGGTGGATATAGGTGGCCACCCACCTATTCCACTTGGACCCCCACCATTGTTTCTTTTTAGTTTACTTAATTGTAGCACAACTTACTATTTTTGGCAATTTTTCGGGTCCTAAACTTCCAAAGCCGTTTTGAGGGAGTAAGAGACATTTTTAGGGAAAACCAAGAGACCAAAAGGATCCCAAACCGATTTTCAGCCTCCTCTTTGAGATCTTTGAAACAAGGTATTATGTTAGCCAAATA
The DNA here is from genome assembly GCA_000404065.3 of Pinus taeda. Taxonomy (NCBI): domain Eukaryota; kingdom Viridiplantae; phylum Streptophyta; class Pinopsida; order Pinales; family Pinaceae; genus Pinus; species Pinus taeda. The sequence goes on along the minus strand of APFE031424100.1, from coordinate 86,464 downwards.
GAGATCATATGCAAAAGTTACAACCCCGGAAAGTTGATGTACTAATTTACCTAAACGAGGCCCACAATTTTGGTGCTTCAGCTCCTAAGGTTAGGTTTTTAGATGTTTACGGTTTCCCATTGTTTCTCAATAATAATAGGCCTTTGAGTCTCATTGTAACACAATTCAGAGGCATGTAGCCACCACATATCTTCTCAGAGATAAGCTACCATCACCCAAGCTAGTTTATTTCCATTCTATATGTAAGCATATTTATGTTCTCTGATATTAATGAAATGAAGTGTTATTTTTATTGCAACTCTATATTTAAGGTTATATTTTTATTCTGTTGTATTCATGTTTAAGTTTAGATTAGTGGTATCAAATAAGTTTTCTCTTTCTCTGTTTTTTTTTGCATGTCCCCAACGAGGTCAGTATAAGGAGTTAGGGACCAAATTGGTTAAACCTTTGTAAGACCAGCCTCACAAACCCTCATAGCTTCCCATGGTGGAAGAAAATAAAGATGAATGGGTAGGAGATCCTTTCAAAGTATTGCTAGTATAAGCCCTCGAGTGGCATAGGAATGCGATGATGGAGAAATTTGCCCAAATCCTTTGACGACTACCCATAGGTGACACGTCTCCTTCCAGTGGCCACTCTAGAAGCGCCACACCCTTTAAGGTACAAGTTAACTTTGAAATACCTGTATTTGAAGGTCAGATAGATGCAGATGTTGTAGATAAATGGTTAAATCTGCTAAAAGGATATTTTTCAGTTCATTAATTTTCCAATCGAGAAAATATTGCTTTTTCACTCCTGAAATATGCCCCCCACGTGAAATACGGGTGGGAAACCTACCGTGAGAAGAGGGACGAGAGTGCACCCTCACTATTTTTAGCCACATCCACTTGGAATTCTTTCTGGGATGCCATCAAGGAGTAGTATTACGCTATCATGAGCTTATCCAAAATGGATCCAAAATACCCTCTACGTCTTCAAAAATAAAAAACAATCACAAAGGATGAACTTTGAAAAATGGCGGATTACACTATCATCCTAAAAAAACATGAAGAAACAGTGAAAAACAGAGCTATCAGAGGCTTGGACAATGATGCACAGGAGCCATCCAATCTAGCCGATCAACGGTCCAGATCCAATCGGCATATTTTAATCGGCAGTGGCAAGCGGAGGTTATCGGAGGTGGCCATATGACAGTTGTGATAGCGACCAGCATAAGTCAATAAGGACCGTCTATCAAGCGTGCAAATCGACAGTCGAGGTTAACTCATGATATGCATTGGCATAATACAAAGGAGCGCTTACCAACGGCCCGGGGACTATGCGATATGCGATTGCGATATATCGCATCGGAGCAATACAAAGGAGCGGGGCCGATATACTTGTGACTTGTGATAACCGGACCCGACAGGGTTATGAATGGAATTTAATATGTTTTGAGTTCCAGAAAAAGGGGTTTTTCTATGTAAAGTCACATTTTCATTAAATAAATGAAAATCAAAGGAAATGCGAATGGAGCGATAAAACAAACCCGAAAGGGTTTATACATGCAGCGACACATATTTTGAGTTCCATAACGAGTGGGATTTCGAGTGGGCCTTAGGTGGTAAGTGGTATTGGCCGGGCTCCGCCCGAGCCCATACACTGGCCGCCATGTGGCCAGGCACCGAAGAGAGAAAACCACCCTTTTTGGGCAGGTAATCTCTGTGCGCGTAAGCCACCCGAAATCAATAATAACTGTTGGATTCAATAATCACTTGCGATAACACCCAAAGATGGATCCGAAAGGATTATAGGGCAGAATTGATAATATTTCAGATCTGATAAAAGGTGTTTGGGCGGATTTTTATGTGTTTTTGTGTATTTATCTGTGTAAAATATATATATATATATATATATTGGGAATTTCAAAGGTGTTGATGGTCCCCTCCATTGCAGAACAGGTGGCCACCATCCTTAAATACTTTTAGCAATGGTTTCTTAATGCTCAGAGGGGATTTGAGCGGACAGAGGTCGGGAGCCAGAGAACCCAGAAGAGGAAACGAATAGATAGTGTTGATTGGATTAAAAGCCACTAAATGGCAGAGACAGAGGCAAACAGTGCTAAGACAGAGAGAAAACATAGACAGAGAGCGAGAGGGAGAGTCTGTGTACTCAGAGAGACTTGAGGGATTCAGGTAAACTCCTGTTGTTTTGTATATGTTGCGTTGAGACTCAAATTGAACTCACTTTTGTAAAACTCTGCTCTTGAAGACATAATAGAGAGGTCACCACTGAAGGCTAGACCAAGAGACATAGCCCAAGAGTTTTGGGTGAACTCCATATTAAACTTTTTGTGTTATGTGCATTTGTCTATGATGTTTCTCTAACTACTCATTGTCTATATTATTTGCAATCTTATCGATCCGTTGCACAAAGTAATATAGGAAAATCCATGCACATGAGTTTGTAATACCTTAATATTAGTCTAAGATCTCATTTTTAGATCAAGTGGTATCAAAGCTTTAGGTTTGCTAAGGTTAGACAAGATTGTGTTGGATTGTTGTATGCTAACTAGGTCAAAGCTCAAACTAGGATAAGGAGAACTTGTTGAGGCTAATCTAGAAATTGAAAGAGTCTATCTTAGGACGAGAATGGAAAAACAAACCCCATCGGAATCAGAATCTTAGTTCATGGACAGTTTCATGACCATGAGAGCCATGGTGGAAGAGATGTATCGATAATTTAAGAAAGATCGAGGTGAAAGTACTTCAACCCCCAAACAAGACAAAGGAGTAGAGGAACCTTCTCTAGATGCCCCAGAGGGAAAAGGGAAAGGGGAAAAGCTTCCTCCATCATCTCCTCCACCATCACCTCCATCATCCTCATCTTCGAGCCCTGAAAAGAATAAGAAGAAAACATATGTGATTAAATTAGATGTGAAATTTGATTTGTCAATCTATGATGGAGAATTAAATGCAGAAAAGCTAGATAACTAGATTAGACAGATTCATGTATATTTCAGGGTGTAGAACATTGATTCGGAGAGGAGAAAGATTCAGCTGGCTAGCCTTCGCCTGGGAGGAACTACCCTAGTGTGGTGGGAAGGCAAGACACAAGCTGATCTAAAGAGACATGGTAAAATTATTTCTACCTGGAATGAATTTGTTTTTGCCATTAAAAACAATTCTATCCACTAGCTTATATGCAGCAAGCAATGTGAGTTGGTGTTGGCCGGATAAATCGTTCTTGCAGACAAGACCGATCTCCCTAGTATCAACTGATATCTAGCAACAAGCAGGACAAGCAAATATACTTTTCTCTAAACATATTGTGATTCATTAATAAAGACTAAGAGGTTTTTTAGACCCTACCTTAAGTCCAATGCTAGTTTGTGGCATCCATGCTCCAGCAGCTCCAAAAGAGTTCCCTTTTAAGAACTTGCAATCACAAACAAGCTCACATCAAAGAACACCTGCATCACATCATGATGATCAAGGAATTCATGAAATAAACCATAAAACACAGCTTATTGAGAAAAATAAACTTGATTGTATTAACTTTGAAATAGAAGAACTTTACAACCTTGGTGCCTTGATGTTGTACAAGCTCTTCCCAGGGTCCAA